>QKMV01000116.1:0-31542 GCA_003287335.1 Lednia tumana
ACCCAGTTATTAACAGTTTTTTTAAAAACTATAGTGCTGAAATTAGTCAGGAGATATGAGTCTCAAAAATTTAAAAAGCAAATTTCCTATTTATACTAACAGCCAGATTCATGTTTCAAGTCGTCTGTTAACTTTTCACCAATCAATCATGGGCTTGGCCTGATTTCAAATTTAACATGTTCTAGTAATAGGAGCAAGTCACACATTGACTTAAATTAATTACATAAATACTTCACATTTTGGGGTTTCAAACATTTCATATTGATTAGAGCCAAAATATCCACATTATCGAACTACCATGGATTCCCTAACCATTCATTGGTAAGCTGTTTTTACGTCTATAAATCCCTCATTTCCAAATTCAAGTACCCCAGTAATTGGGCCAAACTTTTAATGCTAAACAGTAAACACTAAACCTAACCGCTCTAGACTTTGGAAGCGCTTGAATAATTGAAAAATCGAACATACCTTGCCCTTTGATGTGTTCAAAAAGGTGGTTTATGAGCACACTGATGGCACCTGGGACGCTGCGTAGCATCGTGTACATCAAAGACAAATCCTTCTTGCGCTCCTGCTCCACCATTGCCTTACATTCCGAGTGCAAGTACGGGAGATGCTCGGAAACCATGTGGAGCTCGCAGCGTACTCGCACTTTCGGCATCGAGCTGTTGGAAGAGAGAGATCGTATTGTGGAAATTCGGAGTGGTTCAGAGCCCATAATTGATATTTGGGAAAAGTTCGGATTTTGCTCTGATGGAAAATACTTGCGGTCCTATAAAGGACCTTAAAAGTTTAAACGACGTTTCGCCCACGTTGGCGTGGGCATCATCAGGTGTTGTGTCACCTGATGATGACACAACACCTGATGATGCCCAGGCCAACGTGGGCGAAACGTCGTTTAAACTTTTAAGGTCCTTTTTAGGACCGCAAGTATTTTCCATTAGAGCATTTAATCCGAACTTTTCCCAAATAGAGATCGTATTGTTACACAGTAGTGACGCCGTCACACAATGGCCACTAACGAGCTACGAGCGATCATCAGTCTGGTCAAGACAGAGAAACAGGTACATTCCCATATATATAAAAATAAAAATCTTAAATAATTATTGTAAAATTGCATGATTGAGTGAAAAGCTAACTGAGGCCGGGCCTCAGTTGCCTTATATGACGAGCCGTACCTGCGGTAGGACCAGTTATACCCACAAAATGGCCCTTCCCGTGTTATTTAGACACCAGCGTTCGTAGCAAAAAGGCCGTTCTTAAAAAAATTAAGTGTACCAACAATACCACTGCAATCATAAAACACAAAATGTGGAATGATTACATGAAGAAAATCGTCGCTTACCTGAAGTGCAAGAACTTGTGGCTCCGATACGATTCTTCGTCAACAAATTTGATTACTCTTTCCATATATTCCGAGATGCCGCACTCGCTGAGAAGTCTAGTTGCTTCACGTTTGAAGAATTCACCGCTGGCGTCCAGGTAAGGACCCTCAAACACTTCTTGATAAAACTGTAAAGAAAAGTACATTTTTTTCACCATTTATTTTGTTTGTTTTGTCCATTTAAATTAGTGCTCATACCAGCTGTGGATATAGTACAATTAGAAGGTATACGAATCACAGAAGTTAAGAGTTACGACAGCATTGAGTGCCAATTTTACTAAGGCTACTTCAATTTTAATTTTAGCTTTTAAGCCTACGCTCTGATGTAATCTTAGCTTTTGGATGTTTTACATTTTAATAACCTCACGAGTCATATGAGTCATGACTGTCTGCATAATATCTAGGTTTACATCCAAATGAATAATAAACAAAATTTGAATTTACTTTTGAATTTGAAGGTTACGAAAAACTCTATGCTTACGGGGCACTTGGCATAATAGGCAGTAAGGTTAGCTGATTTTGAGTGAAAGGGTCCAGTTGGACAATGGCACAATACCCGTTGGTCCACTTTGCGCTGCTGTATTGTTACCTAATTAATCTATATATATATAAACATAAATAAATAGCAAAGTATGTTTGTGTGTCCAGGAATGTTTGTCCACTTCTAGACGAGCTCAAAAGCTGAAACTTGGCACGTGGATAGCTGGGGCAGGGAAGATGTTCAGTAAAATCCAAACGCCCCTTATTTGCAGAGCGGAAGTAGTTTTTTTGGATGTTTTTTCCCTACTGCCCAGGGCAAATTTTTTATTTGTTTCCATGGTTGCAATGTTTACCATTGTGGCAAGAACTCATTGATGTTCAGAAGAAGGTTTTGTTCCCACAGATAGGACCCTATATTAGCAATTAAATTTGTGGCTGGAAAACAGTGATAATGGGCCATAGTGGTTATTTTTTTTCTGTTCAACTCACACTCATTCCAAAGAAGATTGCCGGGCTATGCTGGGCAAGCGTGATAGTGCTTAATATAAGTGAGTCTGAGACCAGGAAAAAATTGTCAGTGTGAAGACAAATCCTTTCTCAACAAACTTAATGCAAGTTCGTTCTCCGTCTCTGACAACTGATGACTGATAGCATGAGCGTCAGTTTTTAGTGGTTCTTCTAGATAATTCAGTTTTTCCGGGTTTGAGAGCGCATTCAAAAATGTGATTTTTCAATCAATCAAAGGGGATGATTGGAGAAATACTGAGGTTTGACCATTGTTCAGTTCAACAATAATACAAATTGCAGCTATATTTTAAATCATGCAACTTCTATTTTTTAGTAGGACTATTCTTTGGCAAGGCCCACCGGTCCAACTTTGTTAGTTACTTACGGCAAGATTGTATGCAGACTTCTTGTTTTCAATGGCGATGAATGAATCAATGACACCATGAATGATGGAGGTAATGCTAGGGTCACCCTGACCATACCGGTCCCGAGAAATTCCTTCCATCAGCAGTTTAACCAAAATGTCCTTAAGAGGCTCAATCATTTTTCTCTTCCAAATTGAGAGTCCAAGCTCATCAATTTCCATCAGCTCATTGGGTGAAAGATTTCCTGTAACAAGAAGAAAAGATAAAGTTAGGTTTGACTTCCAAACTTTAATTGATAACATCTATTTAAACTTTTAATTGGTACATTACCAAATCGGGTGAAAAATAAAACAAGGGATTGGATGGAAAGACTAATGGATTTAAAATGGTAATATATACGGCATCTTCGAGATTTTCTTTCCATTTCAGCCGGTTTAAACTTGGCACTTTTGCTCCAGTATTTTCTTACAAAAATCATTTTTGCCGATAGTTTATGCCCTAGTGTGGATATTGGCAGTCAGTCTGCAACTGATCTGAGCTCATATCAATGACCATTTGACCATGAAAGGTGCGTTTTGATTTTTGAGTAGATGGGTAGGGAATAATTTATCTAGAAACTCTTATACAGTGAGGCTGGTAAATTTGATAAAGTTTTAACAATGGATGCCAAAGTTCATGGGTGGGGGGAAGGTGGGGAGGGGGGGGGGGGGATGAAGCTCTGTCCAACAATGGGTTTTAACTTTGTTTTATATTGAATACAGACTTTCCAAAGACAATCTAAAACAGCCAAATGTCAAATGTATGCTGGTTGCATTTGAAGATGGATCAGTATTTCAAGAATTGCTTTTTTTGGGGACGTGATGTTTAAACGTGATTAATTAGTAAATGCCCTCATAATATTGAAATTTTTGCAAATTAGCTTTGTTGTGCTCAGTGCTATCTAACAACTTTCCAACTAATGAAATTATTTCACCAGCCTCTGGCACACTAAAATTGATTACCAAATCTAACAAAAACATGTTAGTCATGTGTGATGTGAATGTGATAGTTTGAGTAAATCTAATATTACGGTAAGTACTTATTCCGTACACGTTCCACAGCATGATCTAGCTATGAGATGCAAGTTAGCTGGTTTCTACTTGTCAGGTAGTCAGGACCGATGAATGCCACTGGTAATTTCAAACGCACAGGGATTTTATGTCAGTGCTTGTACAAACGTGCATTATCTAAGTTCCAAAAGTGTACTTATATAGTCACTAAAATGCTATTACTTTGCCGGTAGTGCTAAGAATACGCTTTCTGCTCGTCAAATTCTTATTTTGAATGTTTCCCTGGCCTTTCTCCCAATGTCCATTCAGTTGATGAGTTCCTTAGTCATTTTTTTAAGAAGTACCTCTGCACTTCTGAACCTTTAGCTGATTTTAGTAGTGTATACGATAAGACTATAATTAGAAATCTTAAAAGCTCATGAAAAAAGGACTAACCATACAATGTTTCTGCTTCTGAAACCTTTTCCTTTTTTATGTGTTGCAGATTCAAGTACAGGTAAAGACGATGCAAGTATCCTATGCCCAAGAAGAATCGCTCCCATTCTATATGATAATTCTTCAAGAGGTTCTCCTCTCCCTTGGCAACTATTTTTTCCATTAAGTCCTGAACATGTTTATCGATCAGCTCTTTTGTTTCAAAATAGAGCCTGTTGGCCAATGGCTCTGGGTATGCAACGCATAGTGAGTAGACATCACTAAATCGTGCATTCCATGTCTCGCGGGAAACATCTCCCAAAGTGATGACTCCTTGTACTGTCTGTTGCAGATCAGTCCAGGTTTTGTTGAAGTCCACGAACTTTGGTTTCAGCGACATTCTACGGAAAAACATTGATAGTTAGATCTTCATCAAGGTAAGGAGAATGACAGTTTTTTTTCACACCTAGACTGAGACAAAGAAATTTGGTTCTCACTGTTGTTTGGATAGTCAGTATCAGTGTGTGCAGTATCTAGATTATAAATTTCAGGAATTTACAAACTTATTCATAAAATATCACAACGTAAGTGAGCCTGAGCGGTGAGAACGAATTTGTAAAAGGGCATTTTGCCTATTTTAGAAAATGACATTGACCTAAAATGTACACTAACCTAAAAAAGTAGGAAATTGAAACGAGGCCAGGGACATTAAAATGTACTTTTCATTTGAAATTTGAAGCAAAAAATCACTTACATATTTAGTGTAGAATTCTAGACAGTCTTAACTTTAGTTCCGGGTATAGAACAGTTTAATTTGAACGATGTTGACGATCTCCGCAAATTCACCATTTCACAGACATGACTTTTGCTTTGCTCAATCAGCTGTTTTCTGGCGTGGCCCCCGAAAATATTATGCGTCACACGGGGCCGCTCCACAGTACCCACCACCATAGCCATTCAAATGTGAAAGTTTATGAACAATTTACTTATTTCCCAGTCGCCATTCAAATCACTTGGAGATGTGTTTCTCCTCTCATATAAAATATGCTCAATTAAATAGCATGAGTAACATCTCAGAATATTACTGGAATCCCGGTGGCTGTTACTTCAAATCCCCATTTCTTTAGTTCTTTTAGTTCCTCTGGACCAAATTAAAGATAGGTACATAAAAGGTACCTACTGCTTCACGCAGAGTTTCTCCCACCTGCTAGCAGTTAGTAGCTAAATAGCCTATCTCGGGGTATAACAACGCAGTATTGTATTCTTCACCATTTTTATGATAACACATTTCACAAACAGTTATTTTTGGAAAGTTTTATTTTGATTTGGAAACCTACGTAGAGCACCAAGAACACTCAATTCAACTTGCCAAATTCTTACTGCACAAGACACTTATATTTTGGGCCAGTTTTACAATGTAAGAGTGAGAGTTGTTACTCCTAGGATTGAACTGTTGTCACTATGGCAACAGCCAATCACGTGCACAGAATTTCTGAGTTCCTAGTGAGAATGGACCACTACCATTCCGTAGGCAATTAACAAGGTGGGATTTTTAATGCCATAAGAAAAGCATAGAATCCTACAGTGGATGAATCCATGAATCCATGAATCCATGAATCCATGGGAATTGTCTCTGGAAATGCATTTTGCTAGTTGACCGCTGTATTCAAATATTGCTCAAAGAAGACTCCAACGAATTCTGATTTAAATTCATTTTCGTTTTGCATCTGTAGGTTGCTCTGCGCATCACACGTTTTCCGTTCTTGGATGGATTCGGGAACGAGTTTTGGGGAACCATTTCCTTTGCAGAGACCGGCACTGAAACACCAAGAAATCAAACCAATTCAAAGAACAACACCCTGCATTTTTTCTCACCTTTTCTCATTTCTAATTATATTATCCAATCGTTTAAATGCGCCAAAGCACTGACCTCAACCTGATAAAAGTTGGCTGCCGTGAATGCCGCCAGCGCCAGAAGGCAGAGACAGATGGCTGCTCGTAATCGCGCTCGATGCGCCTTCCACTCATCCAATTCAGACACGTGCAAAAACCTGCAAAAGCCATCGGTTGAGATTTGATATCCATGCCATACCAATCTTACAGAGTCTTGTTTTTATACAATAACCTCAAATCAGAGTTCTCTGAATGATAGTGATGACCACATTACCATGTAACACCAACCCATGAAATATTAACTTCCTTTTTTTAAGTCACCAAGATTCTTGATTCCGACACTTCAAGTGGTGTCAATTCAACTGCTACTCTGGAGTTGGGACCGTGATGTATACGATAGTAACAAAAGTAACGCGTTACTTGCAAAGTGTTCATTTTTGGTCACCTCTTCAGTGAACGAGCTAACATTTTAACTAACTGAACGTTTATAATTTTCGTTACATTTCACATTAAACTTCACATGTTTTATTTGAGTTTTTTTAACGCTATTTTTGAAAAAGTTATTTATTTAGTTCGTATCTATCTGAACTGTTTATTTCTACTCTTTCTATGCATTCCATACCTGGCCACCTGGACCGTCCATTGATGATTGAACATTTGGCAAAATTTTAAGTCTCTCAGCATGTAAAGGCAAGATTTGTTAGAACTGCCAGATGGAATGCTTGCTCCATAGACACGATGTCTTGGACGGTGCGTTTATTTTTAGATTCTACAACCAAACAGCAAAAAAGTAGTCAGGTGAACACTGAGCAGTGAGCGATCAGTCTGTTGTCTGCAACCATCGGACGGTTTGGGCGAAAGGACAGTAGTGCCTATTAATGCTTCTTTCGTCAACGCTCAAGGCTTTGGAGCAATAGACAAATTTTACTAATGTTTTCGCTTGATCCTAAGCTATTTAAGAAGGAGAAGTTGCTAATTGGCAAGTTTCATGTGACAATTTACGTCCTCTATCGTGTTTCGCTTGAAATGCAAACACAAGCACTTTTATCCCTTTTTTACAATCTTATCTTTCAATCGAATCGTCAGTTTTAAATTGGTCGTTTATTTGGTCACTCCAACTCGTTGTTTTTGTCGAAATACGACTACGACGTAATTTTATTGCTGTGATCGGCTGTTGCCTGGGTTTCTATATCAAGATAAGCTTCCGATTGGTACGATTGGCTATCAAATAGGCGTTTAAAGACAACCCTGAAGCCAGTTTGCATTTCAGCAGCATGACAAGTTCAGCTTTTTTAATGAGCTTCAACTGAACCCTATAATACTAACACAAGAAACTTAAATGTACATTTGCGATCCAGAAAAAAAAATCTGTCCTTAAATAGTAGAGAAAATACAATCTGGACTTGAGGAGACTTACATGTTGAGATAATAGTTCAAACAGTGCGCAGTATGTGGGAACACCGACTCATGATGCATTGAAGCAGTGAGACACTCATAACTCATTGGCATAATCTTTCGTGATAAATCCGAGATTTGCTTGGAGACAAAAAGCTCTTCAGAATCCAGGTGCTCTCTCACACAAAGTCAATGCAGGCTCTGTTCATCTGTACCTGTTACGTAACTCAGGAGGAAGCTCGAAGCTTGAAGGAATGGGAAACAAAGACTCGTAGAAATCTTGTAGCACTGCTCGAGCAACAACGTTGTCTGACTCGCGGGATGGGTCCAAATTGTCGTTGAGACAAATAAATTTCCTGTGGACAAAAATAACAGGCTTCATCAAGATAAGGAAGAAGAGGAGTAGCCGGATATGGGACTGTTTTTTTGGTCAGCTGAGAAGCAAAATGATCAATGGTAAGGAAATCATTCTTCTGCTGCAATCAGTGTCGGGTTTAGGAGTGTTCAGTACTCTAAGAACGTAACTCGTTCAAAGTGAACTTGATTAGATTGTAAGTAATTCGTTAAAGTTAACCAGTTTTTAAATTAACTTCCAGAGTGAAAATTTAGAATGAGCCCTTGAACTGCTACCAGTTACTTTAGTGTCGATGCGTTTTTCGTTAGCTGTGCCTTCCATGCTAGCGCAGTTACACGTAGTTCGGCCTTCATAAACATGCCTGCTTCAATTCTTCAGGGCAACAGTTGGGATTTGAGTTTCAAATCTCGTGCTATTTACAAGCAATTGATTGACCCTCTTGAAAATTCACATTTCTACGTCCACTGGTTTACTTTGTGTGTCCTTTTCTTTTGTAGAATCTTGTGATTTGACAAAAAATTCCCTGAACTCCAGGCCATTTCAGCCAGATTCGCTCAGCTACTTACGATAAATTATAAACTATAATTACAAAATAGGGTTGCATATAAACTAAGTGGCAGTTGAGTTGTGAAATACACTTGGGATATATCTTGAATTAATGAAATAAAATTGGTTTTGAACACTAAGTATTTTTTTCGTATTGCTACGTTTCGCAAAACGTACTTCTAGCTTTTCCAAGTACTTTATAAAAACCAGTAAAATGTTATTTCTGTCCTGAAAAAGCCAAGTGAGTTAGAGAGAGAATTTTTAATGTACTAACTCCAAGTGCTACGGTTGGCCTTTTGGATTCATTGTGAATTTACATCAATTTACATACTTGGGATCCCTCCGAATGTCGTCGAGATGAGCAACCAGTTGACTGAGGTTTGAGCTGAGCATCTTGAACGAGACGTCTTGGGCGCGGACAATCTCGAACTTGTACTTGGGTGTGGAGCCAAACTTTTCAAGTAGCACTTCGACGATGGGGGGACACGACGCTACCAGTGCTTCCGTTACCACCGGCTGTGGGCCAGAAACAAACGCAAACAACCACACACTCAATTCCATTTGGTCTAGTGAATCAGTAATCTGTTCTAGTTTGAACAAGTCAACATTCCAAAAAGTTGAGCATCTACTTCTAGATATTTTTAAGAAGTCATTAGCCCTTTTATTTATCAAATTTTGGGACCTTACATTTCTAAATAAAGAGGTTGGGCACCTCTTCCTCACGGGGCATTCAAAGTTGATGCTTACCAGAGTCGAGTCCTGATAGCGTTCGTAGGGTGGCGGCACGGGAAGGGTAGAGTCGTCAGGTAGCGGGAGGCGCTGGGAGCAGTTGACTAGTGCGTGCTCAAACGCCACCACTCTCCGGTGATCCAGGGGCAAGTCATACAGCCTTGTAAGCAACGTTCGGATCTCGCGGTCAGACCAACTCCTGAAATCACCCCTCATAGGTTGCGTTTCAAAACTAACTGGCATTACTGGGCCTGTTTGGATACCTTCATGGTGCACTCTACTGGGAACTTTGAAGCACACTGGCTTTATTGGATTGAGTAGCAAAGAGTAAACGCAATAAATATACTGGGTAGCGTAACCTGAGTGTTTCCTACTTCTCCACAGTTAATTTAATATGAACCATCAACAACACTTATGCATCTGAACTATCAGAAACAAAGATATAACCCAAAATACCAGCAAGATAGCATGCACACAATCCGTGTAATATGCTTGTAAGCTTGTGGATTCTTCCCGATAACAAAAACGCTCGTAAAGGCAATTCGTGAGTAACGCCTAATGAGAAACTAGGAACGTTTCTAACCTAGACTTGTCAGTGTCGAATAAGTCGAAGATCTGCGAGATGGTTTGGTTGGCACGTTCGCTCATCAGGAAGTAGAAGTATGAGAACGCAAACTGCATGTCAGTCGCGCTGCGGACGCGATGTGACGACGTTACGAGCCACTCATTTGGGAACCTGCAAAGAACACAACCACAATCAGCGATTGAAAAAATAGTAATTGGAATAAAAAATATTAGTTTTTACACCCATAACCTCCAACATTCATTCATTCTTATAAAATAAAGAAGTTACAACTTGTCATCTGCAGATGACAAGCATTCCATCTTTGGCTAAACATGAGCAATAATTCAACTCCCCCGATTGAAAGACGGTCTAAGAGCTACGGAAATTTGTCACCTGTCTTGCAGTGCACGCATCACAACCGTGTCCACTAAGTGGGGCATGTGAGCCGGCACACGGCGGCTGCGGAATCCAAACTCCTGGTTGAGAAGTCGGTTGACGTGAAGGAGACTCGCTGCAAACGTGTCGAGTCGGTTGGCTGGCCTCCTCACGCTCCATTCCTTCCCTAAAGAGCCCGAGCGTCAGAAGCACAAGAAAACAACGTAGCCTGGAGGATATTCATGTCACTCCAAAAATGTCTGTCTGCTCAAGGAATCGAATCCCAAATTTTGCTCTAACCGTCAGAGCTGAACAGACCTGACATTTCTGAAATGAAATTAATCTCTGTTTAGCTCAGATGGCAAGAGCAATAGTCTTGAAAGCCAGAGGTACGGGGTTCGGTTACTTAGGCAGACAGACAATTTTGCAGTGATATTAATATTCTTCAAAATAAAACTAGGTGTATATAGCTTTCAGTTTGTATCCTTTCTCAACCATGGAGCCTATTTGTCCAGGAGGTCTAGCAGCATGACCACGAAGTTGAACCATAAAAATTTGTTCGGTGGCCATATTCACCAGCATAGAGCCCTCAGAAGCGTTCAACGTGTCTCTAGAAGCCCGTGGTCGAAAACATGCTAACATGAAAGATGAATCGTACCTCTGATACTACTTCTGCGATCGCGGTCTATCTGCCTCCGTCGAAGTCCCAGCCTCCACTCGAGGACTTCCACTTGTCGTCTCTTCTCCCCCTCCTTTGCCTTCTCCTTATTCCCCTCCCAATCATCCCTCCCCTTGGTCTCTTTGGCTTGAGCAGTGCTCAATTTGGCATTGGAATCAGGAGACCGCTGCTTCTCCACGACTAGTAAATACTGGGTTGAGTCGTTGGCTTTCAAACCGCGAGGGATATAGTCTCTGGGCTGGCGATCGCTGACTACCGCTTGAATCAAGTGATCGTCTTGGCCAATACCAGCTGCCTTCGGGATCAAACTCGGTCCAGAGACGTTTCTATTTAGCTTGATGGTGATGGCACTGGAAGCTGATTCGTTCACTTTAGCCTCTCTAACAATACTTGGAATATTTGGGTTTAGCTGTAAAATGCTTCTGGTTCGAATGGTTTCTAAGTCTAAAGGTATCTCCGTGTCTTTCGTCATGCTCAGTCTTTGGTTGGTTGCGTTGGTTGCGTTGGTTGCGTTGGTTGGGCTGGTTGCGTTGTGTTCGTGGTGCTTCTTTAAGGTGGGCTGGTCCCCCTCCGGTTCGGGGTAGCTCTCGTCGGGTTGGTAGGGCTCCTCCTCACCGATGTTGTGTTGGTAAACCTGCAAAGATTGTTTCACTACATTTCATACGTCTCATAAAAAATGCACGGATTAGTCTGCAAGAGATGGTTTGTGAGAGCGGAATCATGCTCGACTTTCGATTAGTCACAAAATAGGTCCTCGTGGTTTTTTCAGGTGGACGCAAATTAGGTAAAATTACCTCATACTCAAAAGTGACGAAAATTTGATAAACAAAGTTTAAAAGCTGTGGAAAAATGAAAGTTTGATGAAAGGTTGAATGTTAGAGTTTTTCAGTTGAAAACATCACATCGGCATTGGACTTAAACATGGGTTACAAAACCTTTATGTACCTTGAGGCAAAAATTGCACCAAACTGCAAATTTTGGAAATTTAAGTTTATATTTTATTTTGAAATTTTGGTCAACTGATTTTAGTTTGAAGTTTAGAATGTTAATTTAAATTCTGATGACTTTCGGTCATTTTCATAACTGAACAGATACCACAATAGAAAACATAAATAAAGTGTAGCTCTGAGCGAAAATCTGAACAACTTACGTAATGCAGTCCTACTACAGCATCTATTTTGAAGAGTCATACTCATAGCCCATTCATAAAAATATGTTCAGCTTTCCAAGGAACATTAAGCCTTAAAAAATTATGTTGACAACGTAATAGTGACCTGAGTACATTAGTAATGAAACCAGGCAAGCAATACCACATTTTTACTAAAAAAAGTTTGTATTCCCTCTTCAATATAAAGACAATATGGTTTCCTGCAAAATAACATGAATCAATATCCACAAAACCAACCAAAAATATTTCTTTCTAGCAATAAACTTGTCAAAAATATTTCAAGTTTGAGATACCAAGTGAAATAGTTAACAGCATATTATTCAAAATGATTAAGAAACAATATCCTGACTCTTGAGCGACATAACAATATCGCATTTCACTCAATATTAGCCATTCATTCTGTCGTTGTTTCTTCGCCTAAATTGTGTAAAATAAGTCTGAAACATGTCCAAAAGTCGGCGCAACATACCTTGGCTACAAAAGCAGACTGGTCATGCAGATCCCAGCCAGAACTGCAATCTCCATTGTCGTAGAAACAAGCCGAAGAGTTGCAAGCAGCATCACAAGATCCGTCCCCTACCCAAGCCCAAGGGCAGGCAGCGGCGCAATCCGGCACACCCCACGACAAGTAAACCTGCATCATCATTGAAAATAGAGAATTGCCACAAAAAACAACACCATCTCATATTTTGAAAAATCTAAAAGTACACCTCCACAGGATTCAAACTTGTATAAAAATAAGAAATGTCCTCTAGGTACCTTTTACAGCAAAATATATGTAGTTCAGTAAGAAAAAGAACATTTATTTCCTCAAAAACACAAACATACTCAGGATTTACAAAGCAGTGCCACAGCAAGCAGTACTACTCAGTAAACCTACCTCCAGCATCGCATGACTTTCTCGACCTACCAAACAAATTGCCTTATCAGAAAGACAATGAGTGCAACTAAAATGGTCTCTACTCTTTAGCTCCAGCAGTAAGCCACTATTTTAGAAATATTAGGTTTCAGTTCAAATCCTGGTGAAGGTGGAATTTTCACATTGCCCAAAATATACACAAAATATTATGTTATATTGTAGGTATGATTATGAATGTGTGAGATTACCTTCTGTCCTTTGGCATGAGTGACGAAATCTTCAGGCCATACTTGCCGGCCCAAGAACACGTCGTCATTGAAATACAAAAACCTGGTAGACAGTCCAGGAATCCTGTAAAAAGCAGCTAGTTACAAAGTTGCCTTGCGAGGCCAGCAATTACGCTAACTACATCTACGCAAAAGGAAATGATGAGTACCTACCTAATGACTGTAATAGTTCAAATTCATTACCAAATTTGTTAAGTAAGTAGTTAAGCGAAGTTTAATCTATCAAACTTATCCTACAACTGATTTAACCAAGTAATGCCGAATTAGCCACTGACCTGTGTAAATGACTCTCGATTGCAGGAGAGCTGAAGGTAGGCAGATGAGACGCATGAGGGAAGATCTGCGCATGAGTGACTAGAGTGAGTCTGGCCGCATCCAGGTCCAGCCAGTGAGGAATCTGCCCATTAGTCACGAGGAACACACGCCTGATCCAAGGGGCGTACCTCTCAAGAGACCGCAGAGAGTATCGAAGCTCCTACCAATACATTTATATGTAAAAAAATTGCTTGACTGTGATGTGGGGTAAGCTAGTTTTAATTTATTCACTCACATCTTTATCCTCAAAGCGGGAAGGCGAGAAATCTCGAGGATGCTCGGCTGAAGGCAAAGCAAGAATCAAGTGTGCCTGACGAACTGAGAACTGAACTCCCAGCAGCGTGACTTCAGGCCACTTCTGGAGGAAAATAAGCAGAAAATACAGTTGAATTGAACAGAAAAGTTATATGGTTTAACAATCAATACTATATTTTAATTGACTACTACACCTTGACTAATGAAGTTAATTTTCAAAAATGACTTGGTACCTGTGCCACAAGCTGAGCTGCATGTGGTTGGTCCCAGCTGACAGCTACAACACCGTGCTCTGGATACAGTGATGCTGTCCATCCAGGCCCTGGGAAATGCCATCGAAGAGCAGCTTCTAAGTCCGCACCCTCCCACTGTGGACCGACTAGTAGAAGCGTGCCTGGAGCAACTGTATCTGCTGCCCTTGCATCTGCACAATAGCAATGTTTTATGAAAAATTGCTATAAGTGCCTATGATGGGTGTGTGCATAGCGTGGTAGTTACATACCTGACGTCCAGTGGGCATGGGAGATGGAGGAGGTAGCAGCAGCAATTGCAGCCTCACGTGGTGACGGGAAACGTGCTAGAGTCACGTTTCCTATCATGCCAGCGAGCTCACCGCCCAAAGACACAGCTTCATGCAGGGCACTTGTCCCTCTGCAATGGTAATATTACCTAGCTTGTTCAGTGATTCCTACTTTGCAAGATTTGACATATTTCCTGAGTAAGGTTCATTACCGAAGAGCAGTGAAGACAGAGGGCAGACAATGAGCATGTGGACAACGACGTGAAGCCTCCAGTTGCAGGGTAGCACGATGTTCGGCAAGCTGCCGTCGCAACTCTGGATCTGAACCGTTCACCCAAGTATATACTGCGTCCATAGGCACCTCCTGGCACATCTGTCGTTGCAAAGAAATTCGACCCACGTTGTCTGAGAAAGAGCTGAAAACAGAGTCGTACTTGTCGCGACTCCATAGCACCAGCGCCTGCAAAAATTTCTCGTTAGTCAAGCTGTCAGGTTCGCGCAAAGTTTGGGACATAACCTAAAAATATCTTGGCACTCGTCTTACCTCGCCAAACTGAATGATTGACACAAGAATTGTTGTAAAAGCAATCGTGACGATTAACAAAGAGTACTTATGGGATAATATATCATAAGTTTGACGCTGTATTTTCTTCCATGGACGCATAATCGGC
Organism: Lednia tumana; assembly: GCA_003287335.1. NCBI lineage: Eukaryota > Metazoa > Arthropoda > Insecta > Plecoptera > Nemouridae > Lednia > Lednia tumana. Next base: position 14,812 of record QKMV01000116.1, read on the forward strand.
CGCAGTTCATGTCACTGATCTTCGAATGGCACCCATGTTCACAACTGCAGACGAAAACCCTGGCGCTCATTTTTAAACGCATTTAAATTTATTGGCAATGACAGAAAATAATCTGTACTGACTACTAACTCATGCTCTAATCTCGCTCAGAAGGCGCGAAAAAGTTACAGCTTTGGTTACTCTTAGAGTGAAAACTAAATACCTGATATGTGATTACATCAATGGTCTATAAGCAGTTATGTAAATACGCATTGCACCTACATGACAGTTGTCTGGTCTCGAATGATCTCGAGCAAGGGATTTAGAAGAATTCATTTTTAATTGATAGGTGCGAATCATTTGTGATGCAACTAGCATTTTATAGAACTGCCAGTATTGACACTTTCTTCAAATATACCCGTTCCAGCGTTTTATCTGGAATGATGCAAACGAAATCGTCTTGCCCGCAGTACCAAGGATGGTTTCTCCTAGTCATACCGAGGTGTGTCTGTTGGGCAAGAGTAACCAGCATAGCATTCAGCTAGGTGTGTTACCAGAAGTCAGTCAGTCATCAGGCGACTTTCACGGCGTAAGCTACAGCACTAGATGTAAAATCCTGCTAGGTGGTATCTGTAACATTTGTATATAGGATAAAGACTCCATGCGTTACTTTTTGGTGTGAACTATTGATGTGATTGTTACATGTTACTACTCGAAGATCAGATTTTGTGCTAAAAGGTGTCCTGGAAATCTGTGTAGGTATTGAGAGTCAGTTCGACGTGCAATGTATGAGATCATCGGTGGAAGAGAGTTTGGCTAAGAAAACGAGGATGTGATTTGAGTGGACAATGGCTCTGCTGTCGAGTTGCTACTGTTGTGACCTGCTGGTAGCTTCAGTTTTGCTCGGAATCTACGCATTGGTAACTATACCTACTCTACTACCATCTACTACTCAAATTAGCGATGAAAGTAGGTTCTTGACAGATATTAAGAAGGCCCGGGCTCGATTCCCGAACAGAGCTAGAAAACCAGATCATTGAAGGCACATGATCAACAACCAATTTTCGTATAATTTTTCTGCGTTCCTAGATGAAAAGAGAAACGAGTAGGCATTTTAAATGATCTTGAGTAGGTAACTTCACTCTTCAGGTTGTATTGCAGCATGAGTGTAGGTTTAACTTTCACCTTTGGCAGAGCTGGTATGTCTCATGCCCGATTGTTCTCCGAAAGCACGTGGGAATGTGAGTAGTGTGTCTGCATTACATGCATATTCATGTGTAGGTATACTGTGGTGTGAGTAGTGAGCGAGGTGAGCCCAAATGTATTGTACGGACTCAATGCGAGATGTTTGTTGATTTTCAAAGACCAAATATTCAGGGAAGTGAAACAGAAATACTTTAATATGCTAACAGTTCGCACTGATTATGCATATTTGACCCGCTGATTTAACTTAAATTCTTTAGGCGGTGATGTTGTCCTCTTGAGAAGGAAGCAGTCACAGTGGTAGACTCATGTTTTTGATTCAATTCTCGCCCATGGGCGAGAGGGAAAATTTAGTAATGCAATTATTTCATATTCTAGTTAGGTATGCACGAATGTATAAAGATATTTATTGCGGTAAAATTATTTAGCGAAATTTGCAAGAACTTTGATAACATTTTTTTTTTGTACTTTTTACTTTTTACTTTTTACATTCGTGCTGCTCTATACTGGTGAAGGGTAGGCGTGAAGAACCCCTAACAAGACTGGGGATTACCGGTGTATCGCTTGTGTGTTTTAGGTAGCCTATGCAATCGCGTTTACCATCGAGCTGTGGTGGCTCCTCGAGGCTGAAGGTAAGCCGCCTTAGCTCAACCTAATCCTCTCGGATATATTTGTCTCGGATACAGCCAACGCAAGGGCTGAAGAGGCGGTCGCCGTCTTAAACACCCGCTACAACGCTCGGGAAGTCCATCGTTCCAAATCGTTTCATCGTATGACATTTTGGAAAAATTACCAGGGCTTCCAGCAGCTCTGTTCACCTGATATATTTATTTAAACATCCCACTCTTCGCCGGAAGAATCAGGTGCTCCTATTCTAATGTTAGTAAATGCCTTTCATCATTTGACAAGTAAACGTGTAAGGCTCCCTTATTCTTTGGTACTTCTAAATTAAAATTGGAGCACCGCGCCGCAGTGGCGTACAATCAGCTGGGCGTGGGGGGCTTAGAGGGAGATTGCTTCTACAAACAGGCGACACTCGTAGGGACATGGGCATGTCCTTTACTCAAATGGTGTTCTTAGCCTCTTGATTTTTGTGCGACTGCCTCACAAACACGAGTGTGGCCACTATAGCCTCCTTATTTTTCTTTTTGCCACGCTATCTCCAGAACCATAGCTGTACGCCACTGCCCCAGTCAGAGACAAGTATTTTACGGTCAACATACGCAAAACATTCCTACAAGCGACAAAACCCTAAATGGCGAGCTCCAAGGTCGGTGGCCTCAACGTCAACTTCCTCTTCCTTCACTTCACTTCCTAACCAAGAACGTGCATTTCAGAAGCGCTGCCTGCACCTGCCTATCTGCTCTGCATTGGATATTTCCTGTTGTTTCTGCAGACGGCGCTGCTACTCCACGGGCTTTCTGTCGTAAGTAAAAGATTTTTTTTTTAAAGTACCGCATTACGAGTTTTTTCTAACGTCTCAAGGTGCACGAAGATTGGAACGAAATATGTAACCTATAGTACACCTATAGTATATAGTAACCTATAGTACAATCTTTGAAAGAAACCGTTTTAATTTACCAAACACGGTCGATTCTAGTTCGATCAGGTTCGATTCCTACCGACAAGCTAAACAATTGGGTGCTGTAGTGCCGAAGGTCATCTTGACATTTGAGTAGATCATATAGATACAAATACATATTAAACTCTTAGATGCACAAGAGTTTGTAAAAATATTTTAATCATTGGAATAACAGCATGGATCAAAAGGATAACAAATTTAAAGCCAAATACAAGGCTAGTGTTAATTTAAAGAATATTAAAAACACTTCAAAAATACCTGCTTACTCGAGGACTCAAACCCCGGACCTTTTGCTAACATGGCTAACCAACTAGTTGCCATATTAGGAAAAGGTCCGGGGTTCGAGTCCTCGAGTAAGCAGGTATTTTTGAAGTGATTTTAATATGCTTTAAACAGCATGGATTGATTTTTACCCCGCCATAATGCCTCCAATAAGCGCGCGTTGGTCACAATTGGCCACTTGCAAAATGCCATTCCAGAGACGATGAGAATTTGTTTGACAATGCATTTCTTACGGGAATACGTTGTGTTTTAGCCATTTTGACTCTGGATTAAGCCTTGCTGCAAGTCGTCTATGAGCTTCAATACAATTAACTAATCCATGCGCTATTCTATTGTTCTAATGATTATCATCATTTTGGCAAATTCGTGTGTGCTTTTAGAGTAAATGTAATAACGTGTTAGTATAACTTTAGTACTTGTAAAAAACACCGAATTGGTGCCCTAATAAATCCATGTTGCTGACTACAAACTTCTGGTGGTGATAGTGGTGTGACTACAAACTTCCTGAGTCAGGCTCATATAAGGCAATGTTAAATTCGAAATTCCGATTTGGGATGGTACCTGTACTTAACCTACCAATCTATTACCTAATTTATATTCATGACCACAGTTGAAGATGTTTTGGATGCTGATTTCTTGCAGAAGCGCAGCGTCTTTCTGTCAGGATGGCTCTTTGCTCAGCTAATTGCGGTCTTCCCTGAAGCAGGTCTAGTCCTGTTCATGAGTTTACATCACTGGGTACGTTTAATTGTGTCATCGTTTTGTTAAACTTTCAAAATGCATTTTTTCATAACGCCCAATGCGTCAGGGTGATCCACTAGATATTTCAGCGAATTTGGTGAGCTTGTTAGCGGCTGTGAGATCATGTTTGCTTTAAATCGGGAGGCCCTGGATTCGGTTCTGGTTACAGTTATCTACTAGTTTTTATTTTCCATGTTTTCCACAACCATTCCAGACAAATGCTGGGTTAGTTTTCCTCCACCAAAAAGTAATCGCCTTAGCAGCCTGCTTTCCTCGTCCTAACCCCTTCCGAAAAACTGTAAATCAGCTTGGGAGCTTTTCTGTTGTCCCGAAATGTAATAAAAGAAATGTATCGACATGGAGATATAATTTCGAGCCTGACCTGGTTATCTGCAAACAGAATGGTGGACCGATAAACCGGGATATCGGGTATTGTCTGCAGTTGTCTGAAGATGTCACTAATCTCAAAATGGACCGTTTAAGATTAGTCATGGTAGCTTATTTGCTGTCTTGTAAATTATAATCAGGAGTTCTGATTCAATCCCAGCACCGATCTTCTATGTGAGGTTTAGCATAATTTTCCCTTGACATTCATCTAGCTATTGTTGTTGATGTTTTCTCCTCTTCATATATAATTTGTAGTTCGAATTCTTTATAATTAAAGTTCGCAATTTTTAGTTTCTACTTCAGAAATATATAAAAATAAGAATTTCGTTTCCAGTGTATACTTTCTGTGGAAAGGATTATTTTTGTAGTCCATATAAATAATTCTAAAATATCCATGAATTCTTTATTTGACAAAATGTTGTTGACTATGCATTAAGTGAAAGTAAAAGCTTGGGAATGATTCACTGTCTAATCAAATGTAATTTTAAATTTCACTGCCAAAGAAAAAAGTTTTCAGAAACACGAGAAGACCAATGTTTTAAACACAGTGCAAAGCCATTCTGTATTTTCTATAAAAGGGCCAAATCGTTTGGCTTTCCGTGGCCCAGAAGCCTACTGATTGTGTGTTCTTTTTCAGACCTTGGCTCACCTCTATGGATTAACGGAAATCACTTGCTGGTTATGCCGTCTGCTCATCAACGTGAGTTCAATTTCAGGGATTTGACTATCATGAGATTTACTTGGTTCAGAAAAAATGTACCTATGTTAAAAGAACACGGGTGCTTTCGTTAGACGGCTCACCATTGACGCTCAACACAGAATAGACAAACATGGTCAACGTTGTAGTTTTCAACTTTTGTACCAGCTTGTTCATTTTGCAAGTTGAGAAGAAGATGTTGTGTCATTGAAGTACTCACTTGCTAGTCCTGAAATGCTAGAACTGCAGGGCGATTATGTAACTTAAGCTCCGGCACTGTCGGCTAAAATCAAGAAGAACCAGCATGGCTTAGATAGACAGTTCATATCGATTTTAGCTGGTAGTCCCGGATAAAAAGCAACGTAGTAACCCTGCTTGTCTTCCTATGTGCCAGCCACCAATTCTTTTTCCGGTTTTCTGTGTTTTGCACAACACTGTATGTAGTAGAGAAGCAAAGCGACGGAAATACTATTCCGATCAGGGAGACAAAGCCGGGACCTCTCGATTGCCTCTCGATCTCGATTGACCGGCGTGACTCGGTTGGCCAATGACTCGGTTGACCCGCGTGACTCGGTTGACCAGGTTTGTATCCCGGATCGGATTCACTTTTTTCCCGCTTTGCTTCCCTTCCATCCGACACTTCCTAGTACCCCTGAACTAGAAAGCCCTGTATCTCATCACTGGAAAACTTACACATTTCTGGTGACTTGAACTTCAGGGAGTATATGTGTTTTGTGAAGTAACATTTTAACCAAGCTAGGGTGCTTCAAACTATAAAGAATTGATAGGATATGAGACTAACCGTGAGGCTGGTTTGAGAGGATTCCATCCAAAAGCGGTGTCAATTTTGCCCTCCCCCCAACACACATAAATAACGCTTTGCCCTTGCTTATAAAAATGTAGTTTTACCATTAACATATTTTTTATTGTTTAGTTTTTTAGGTAGCTGCTAATGTCTCTAGATTCGTTGTTTCCATTGGTCGCTAGGTCGTGTACCGCTCCTTTCCTCTTAAAAGTTATGAGCTTAATTGAGGGATGAAATTCCTATCACCTTAAAAATAATCAATCTTTAGTTGAAGATTAGGCTCGCCATCAACAAGCCGCCTTCTAACGGAAACCCCCTACATGCAAATTGAGCAAAATGCGCATAAAATGCAGAAGCAGATTGAGTATTAATACATTAAACGTCTACATAATGTTTTTTTTTAATTTGCTGTGTAAATTATTGTAATGTGGAAGAAGGAAAGTGCCGCCCTAAGCCCTCTGACATCCCCTGCCTAAATCAGGGCCTCGGTGTAAATCTTTCATACACTAATATCTCGTTCCGTCTCAATAATGATAAGAATACCCAGGTTTCGCAACACTCCATTCAACCCTCCGTCCATCCAACCAACCGAGCAAAGTAGCTCCGCGGCTAGCGCGTCTGCCTTGCAATTGGGAGGTCTCAGTTGCGATCCTAGTGACCGGCTATCCAGGTTCTGGTTTTCCCTGATTTCCCATAGCCATTCCAGACAAATGCTGGGATAGTTTGTCCACCAAAGGGCACAGTCACCTCCTTACCCGCTACCAATTTCCAGTCTCGACCCCTCCCTTCAAGCTGTAAGGGTTGGGAGCTTGATGTCCTCCAAAAGCCAAACAAAAAACATCTCTTTGAATCAACCACATTGTTTGCAGGTGACAGGTGCTTTGATAGTGCATTCGCTACATGCGCAATGGAAAGAGGAGATCGAAGTGATGCGCAGCCTTCATGCACTCAACATGGTATGCAAACACATGTCTCTTAATGCACTCGTAGCTTTGGACAAAAGAAAATGACGGAACAGATCCACTAATAAACTGTGTAATCATTTCAGACAAGCTCAATCCCACAACGAGTTCCAATTATAGCCGAGCAAGCATTTACTGGTTTCACAAACAGAGGATATTCGAAATCTTTGAACGGTTCTCAGAGAAGGTGAGTGAGTGAGTGTGGACTCACAACGAACAAAAAAATTATTTCAACCATGAGGCTTTGCATTAAAAAATGTGGCTTTTTAACTTGGAATTTTAAGCCTAACACAATAACGAATAAAATTATCCTAGAGGTGATTTCCCCCATAATTCGCTCTTCGAATTGTTATCGATCCAAGTTCTGATGGACTTCCTTTATTTCAGAGTCCACGCAACACCTCTGAACAACGTTGCATCATGCGAACCTATGTTCAGCGAGTTCAACGCCAGTGAGTTCAACTTACAGCAATCTCGGCTGTCGGTTCACAACAACTTGCGAACTTGCTCGCTGCTAGACTTGCGTGGGCTCGACGAAACTTTGGATGCCAGCCAGAGCGCTGCCGCCAACTATACTCACAGCCTAGATCGAAGACGAGCCAAAAAGTGTGTCAAATCGGTCTCGGTTACCGATGTTACGGGTTGGCATGAGTGGAATAGTCCCAGAGCAAGCACTCTAGCTGCTCGCAGGTCACTCGGCTCTGGAGAATTGCTTTACAGAGATGTGGCACTCTAGTCCTTTGCCTGGTCCACATAATGCCAAATATAGGTACTATTTCGTTTGTCAATACTGATTTTATGATATTTAATCTTGTTACATTTTGTTAACGACTCCCTGCAGATACGCTGCAGTTTTTACAAGATAAGCAGCGTGTTTTTACGGTGGTGTGCTCGGTATTTACAGATTTTTGGCCCATAAAGAGCCGTAAAACGTCTCAACGTTTCGACCACGTTGGGGTGGTTGTTATCGGGAGATATATCCCAATCCACGATGCACTTAATACAGGTCTAGCCATAAGAGTAGAGGTGCATGAAAGGTTTGATAAGAATGCCACTTCCATGAATGTTACTGGTTCCCATCTTTTTGGAAAAGAACGTTTCAAAAGTTTAAGTTTGTTTTCCCTTGTTGATGGTATAAGTTTGTAAAATATATTAACGCGTTTGTATAAAAGTTAATTTTTCAGAAAATAGGCGTTTTTGTTAAATGAAAATGAGGCATTAATCAAATTTCAAACATAGATCTAAGAAATGTAGCTTTCAACATATTCAGGAGTTGTTGTAAGAGCAGAAACATCGTAAGCTGGGTGTTTTAATATTGCCAAAGTAATGAGCATTTTGATTGGATGGAATGCACGGTGCAATCACAATGCGCAGTTCAGTGTTAAATCAGTGCAAAATCGAATAACCGCCAACATCACCACAGTAAAAGTAGAAATAATATACCGACAGAAAAAAAAACGACCAAGTTCTGAGAAGTTTCCGGAAAATATGAACGTAGACCAAAAGGTTCGTGTAAATCATGGTTCTGTATGGATAGGGTTCTGAATCTGATTTTTGCTGCCTTAAAAAATTTTTCCTTAATGATATAATATTGTGTGCCAAATCAAAACAAAAAATATGTATGTACAGACTGATTTTGTAGGTGTAAGTCGTTATATTGTCACGTTTAAATTGATTAATACATAGCTAGAATTATGTGCTATAAGAGCAAGTATTACAATGCCTGGGTCTTAAGTCAGAATAGCAGCTATAGCAGCCATGCTAAAGCTGATAGGACGTACAATTTGACCAAACTTACCTATGCTGTGGGGAAGTCACACAACCAAAATATTGCAAGTAATGAATCGACGCTAAGTAACTAATTATGAAAACAAAACAACAGACCAAGATAACTCTGCTTTATGTTCACATTTCTGCCCATTCCTCGTTCCTTGGCCTAAAAAACAGTAGCCTTCAAAAGCTGCCGATTTTAGTGCCGCCGTAGGTGCCGCTGAAAGAAATTTGTGGACCTTGTTTCACTATTGGGAGGCCAATGGGGTTCCTATAAATTAGTTTTTCTATCAGGTCTACCTTGGTACTTGTGCCGACAGTGTATGCTTTCATATAAGATCAACCTTACAGGGTTAATATTCCATCCATGTTAAACAATGTAGCCATGAATGGCGGAGACTTTTAGAGTGGTTGATAAAAGGCTTGATGTCTATTAGGCGATTTTCGGCCATAAAAGGTGTTAAAAAGGCGCTTTTTGGGATCTGTTCTCCGCAAACTTTGGCTTTAAAAGGGCCTTACAATGTCTTTCGAATGCCCCTTTTCCGAGCTGCAATTCGCTTCAAACAGAGCGTGATACCGAATAGACACCACGGCAATGCATGCTTTATTGAAAATGTGGGCTTGGATAGCTTAGAAGTAGAGCACTCCACAAGTAACCCAGAGGTGCCGGCTTTGTATCCCGATTTGGTTGCATTTTCTTCGTTTTGCTTTCTTTCCGTTATTGTGACTAACAAAGCCGTCCACCATCGAAGCGGGCATTGAACCCCGCATGATTGAAAACACGCCGTTAAGAGTGCCCATCTCCCGCACAGCCTCCTCGACTGTGCGAAAACGGCATCCACTCCTAAAAAATATTTTAGTTGGTGCGCCCGCTTGTTGAGCGGAAGTCTATTTTTGCTTCACCACAAAAGTTTTCGCGTGGCTACAAAGACATGTCAGACTACCCGAACGGGGGCACCATTTTTGGGGTTTGCCTGATTTGGGTTGGCTTCAATTTGGGAATTTCCCTCAACATGGTTTTACTCGATGGGCTTGCCTCGAACTTTGCAATGCAATGAAAGAATTAGTCAGAAACAAATACCGTCTCAAGCCAACCTATAATTTCAGAAAACTTTGGATTCCTCTGCCTGTGCCCTGAACCGCTAGCAATATACTTTTATAAACTGGATACAAATGTGTCTGAACTGTCGGCTACTGTCATGAATTTAAGTTAATAATCTTAATTTGGTGAAAAAGTCCCCAAATAGCCCCATGTTGGCTGTGTGGGGCCAAGACCCCAAAGTATCATACATTTAACAATTGTTTGGCAAGAATTAGGATAGCAAATTTTCAAAAATCACGTTGTTGAAACGTGTAGGCACGACACATTTTGCGTTAAAAACTTGCTGATAGACAACGAAATTGTTATAGAGGGGATGCCTAACTGTAAATAAGGAATATTTTCACTTTACAATGCCACCAAGGTACTAAAACTAAGATAAATTTAAAGATTTTAGATCTTTTTTTAAATATTTAGCTCAGTGACCCCACCGTACTAAACAAAAAATAAAGTAGAAATTCTGAAAAATAAATGTAAGCTAAAAATCTTCCATTACTTTAGCATTTATTTTAAGAAGGGTTAATTCTAAACAGATAATGAGAAGGCACGTGATGTGAAGGACGTCAACATCCGAGCAAATATACAATCTTGGTATGTAGGTAGGTCTTAATTGGTATAGGATGGACATAAGTTATTGGTACTGAACACATAGTTTCCTTAAACATAACAAAGTGAATACTGGGAAGTGACCTAGTTGATATCATACTTCGAAAATTTCACAGCCAAGAATTGCGTGTCAAGAATATAAAAATACTGAAGGCAAGACAAAGTACGTGGCAAAATCTAGTTATCATCGTCGCTTTCATTTTTGGAGATGTCCATCATCATGACACCTATACAATCGATAGTTTTATGAATAATTTTCAAATACAGGTGAAGAAGTCCGACGTCCATCTTCCTTTTCTGAGCCACGCTAGCCGTGATCGGAGCAATGGCATCTTCGATGGTCAAAAAAAATTTGCGGAATACGTCCAGTTGGGCTTCCGAGATCGCTTAAAATGAAGAAGACAAGCAAGTATATTAAGCCGTGTTTACCCTATGAGTTTGACCAGTGGCCGAAACCTCCAGATGACCATGGCCGACATTTTTTTTAGTATGAAATCTTACTTCTTCAAATAGTCATATTGAATGGTTAGATATTGAAATGAAAGTTTGAATAGTTGTGGCTAGCAATTCTGTCGTCTTAAAAACGTCTGGCTGGCCAAGGATTTGTACGCAGAAACGGTGAGGAAGCGTGAGTCTGTAAGCTGGGGAGACATGAAATATTTTCATGGATGTTGGATTATTTCACGGCTGTGCTCTCTTGTGAGACAAATTGCCCACCATCGCCGCCGAAACGTTGGAAGATCACCGATTTTTCAAGTCCCTATCTAGGGCCGACAATTATCTGACGAGAGAGCACTGCCGTGAAATAATCCAATGTACCCAACAGCTCTGAAAACCTCCTTTCACTCATTTTCGTGGATGTGCTATGAAATGAATGTGTTGTTCTGAAGAGGTTGGAGAGAGAGGTTGGACATCGATTGAATTCAAATACAGAAAGTAGAAACCGGTCTGGAAGAGTTTTTTCTCTCTATGTATTGGCCCATAGTTATTATAGAATGAGGAAGAGATAAAATTGTCACTTCATTTTCCTAGAAGTGTTGTATTTAAAAGAATACCAATTAAAAACTACAAAGTCAATTTGGCAAGAAAATCGTTGAGGTTTTGAGACCTATGTTTGTTAAAATAATTATATCTAATAAATTAAATTTTTTGAAGTAAGAATGTTGAAACAAAAAGTCTCTTAGCCTATACGAAAAGCTCAAATCTGGCGATATCATTTTGGTTGAATTCGTTTTACATACAATTCCATCTACAACCCATCTCGTTAAACCGTCAATCTCCTGTGGAATGTACAACCATAGACCTAAACATTTTTGTATCTAGCTAGACTGTGAAATCATTCCAGTTTTCTCACCTTAAAAGTTGTCAATCATAATAATTCATCTATACTAGCACTACTTCCACTGCATTTTGATAGCCAAGTTAATTGACCTAGGCGTCGGGAACAACGAAAAATAGAGAGCGAGAAGAAGCAGCAGCATGTTGCTTGTTGGCTGTGCACATTGCGTAGCCGCTGTCAAAATATTGATCGGTCAAGCTACGAGTCCACTAGCTGTAGATCAACTGTGGGCCTCATTTCCAACCTATTGGCGGCAAGGTGGATGTAAATGAATGGCGGGTGTTTTTTCGTGTCTCGTTAGATGCGTACATTGCTTGTAAAGGTGCAAGAGGGACAGGTATCTCCGGCCTCAGAGACAATCAAATTTGTCTCAGGTTTGCCGAAAGTAGTTTGCGCAAAATTTACTCTGCTCGAACTTTGCAGGTGTGTTAAATATGCGCGAATTTTATTCAAACACAAAAACCCTTGTAAATGAAAAAGCAGCTACAATATTAATTCGAAATGGTAATTTCTGTCAATTGTTTGGTGTCTACCTTGCGTCCCCTGACGCTGCGCCCGTGCTGCCAGTAGCTTTTACTACAGGCATCTTGCCATTTCAAACGCTGTCAAATGCGTCAAACACATGAGGTACGTGGAACAGAAATTTGGGACTCAAACAAAACATATACAATACATATATACTAGGTGCTATCGATTGTTTCACATTTAATACTGATCAATTTGGCAAATTATCGAACATTGGTAAAGCTATACACAAGTTGACAATCACAGAGAAACATCTAGGTAATACTTTAATTAGTATTTGAGGAATAACCCCAAGAAGATTCAGATCAAATCACATGATATTCGGATCGACACACAACACAAGTTAGCACATTTTGATACTTAATGATATTTGTTTAATTAAAAAATAATTGAGAAGTCTAGAGATTTAGTTTAGAAGACATTTTCAGGTCTAGTCTTTTTCTTCTTGTCTAAGTTCACTTGGTAAGCACTTTGTATGTTCCACCGTTTCATCCAATTGCGCAAGGTCTTCCTAGGAATGCCGTGTTGTTTCGAAGCACCGTACACGGAGCTGCCTGTAGACAAAAACATCAAGTGAGTGAACGGGACATGTCTAGTGACTTACACGAAATCATTCTTTCATCCATTTCTCTTAGTACACCATTCCTATACGCCATTCATGCACTTGTGCTCGGTTCAGGGCTGGACTGGGGGGGGGGCTTCAAGCGGCCCGGGAGTTACAAACGAGCGGCGCAGCCCATGCCCAGGCGAATATTATGGTCTAAGCCAAGGCTGCTACTTGCTATAGGATACCTAGATCTCATTTTAGAGAAAAATTACGCGCTTGCAGAAAAATGATGATAACATTGGCGATTGAAACATTGAACCGGCCCAGCACCAGCCCGGCCCCGGCCCAGCACGGCCCGAGCCGGCCGTCATTCGTAAATTGTAACATTTAGAAAGTGTATTTTTACTTATTATTAATATTTAAGCCTTGGTTGTAACACACGGCTCCAAAACCGGCGGCCCCACCGGCCCAACAAACAACCGGCCCACAGGGGTTTGTCCAAGTCTCCCGGCGAGCCAGTCTAGCCCTGGCTTGGTTGTTAAGTTTGAACCGCTTCCATTGCCAGGTTATACAAAGAAATGAACATTCTCTCCAATATTTTCAGTGCTTGAACAGCTTTGAGGGCCAGGGTCACCTTGCAGATTTGCATAGATTTTAGCCACGCTCACATATTTAGTTTTCGGGTGCACTTTCTGCGATTTGATGAGCAATAAATGTGTTCATGATTTGTTAACCTTTGGACATAAAGTGTTTGAAATGTCAGTAACCAGAGCTGCCATGCTAACTTAAGCAATAGAAAGAGTCCAAAGAAGAGCGGCACGAATCTTGACAAACAGAATAAAAAGTTGGGCAGAGGCTAGGAAGCAGCCCTGTTCTATTGTCAATAAACTGGAGAAGCTCCGGTGGTCACTACTGGCAGACAGAAGATGTTCAGTCCACCTTTAGTACGTCTACAAACCGGTCTCAGGGAAACTAGCATGGCGGAACTTGTAGACCATGTCAAGACCCCAAAATTTCCAAAAAAAGGAGGCCACAGCGGAAAGCTGTTCCTACCCAGATAAAAAATAGACCTTAACCCCTTTTTGCTCTTTGGCCAAACATTCCGTGACAGGAAAAAAATTCCCAGCAAGAAAATATGCCAAATAAAATGCGCAGAAACTTGCAAACTTATATTAAAACTAGAATGTACGTACATTAAACCCCATCGTGCATTTTTTAATATTAGCAACTTATATTACTCGACATTACCACTCAAATTATTGTTAGTGCAATGACTGTCCATAAACCTTACTATCTTACCCTGTAATTGCACTGTAATTGCTACTTTGTAAGCAACACTTAACATAATAATTCAATTGTATCTTATTTAAGCACTCAAAACCTGCATACATGTACTTCTAAAGTTGTCAGTAAGCTTCTATGTTATTTTATTCGTCTTTTACAACATACAAGGCGAAATTTGCACCAACATTCTGTGAGGACTTATAACTTAAGAGTTAAACTGGCAACTGCTACAACCTAGATATTGAGTTGCTCACCTTTCTTGACTTCCATCAGTGCGGCCCAGAGGTTGTCATTGGTGTACTGTCTATAAAAGCGTACTTTTGGTGGCCAGCCCCTACCTGAAATAGGATCAATCAAATCAAATCAAACCACTACATTGAAAGGTGTGTGAAAATGATGTGTCATAGAATGAAAAATGAAACGTTTTAATAAACCAAAATAAAAACTAATTAATTTCAAGACATTATCTTACCTCATTGATTTTCTTCATCGCATATTTTCAATTTCAAGGCAAAGAAAAGATAAAAACACAACAAAACACAACAAAAAACTGTTCGGAACACAAACAAAAATCAGTAGGAGAAAATTCTTGCTGGGTTGTTGTACTTGCAAGCGTAGAAGCAAAAATAAAACTTTACCCGGTGGCGTAGCGAACGCCGGGGAAGACCACTAGTTTTTCCCCCGTGATCAGCCGGCAGTGAGGCCGATGAGACTAATCAGCCCTCAAAATCGAGCGAAAGCACCACAAATAGATACAAACCTTTTGCTGGCAACCATAAATGGCAGAATCATGTGTTCTTTGGTAGAAACGAGATATTCGAGATACCCCAAAGTTTAAACAATAATCACTAGAATTGATTTTACACTGGAATTCTGTGAGTGTTATGTGAACATAGGTATTTTAGCCACTAGCCATCTATATAAGTTTATAGAATTCACGAAAATATGGGATCTAATGGCAACTGGAAGCTGGGGCCCATTTATATTTCTTGCTCCAGGGTCTCGGAAGAACTAGCTATACCACTGACATTACCACACAATTCCTTGTATTTCTATTTTCTAGTGACTGACACTTCTAGCTAAAGTATCAAACGAAAACAAAATGTGTAAAGCCAAAAAGAAATAAAATGCAGATTGTAATATTTACCAGGGCACTTTTCTGTGTTGCAAGCAGAAGGCAATTCTTTGTTTATGCCCGAAGGCCCAGGCAAGGCAGGAACCTCATTTTCCTTGGGCAGCTCTGCATCATTCTAGAACAAAAATTAAACAAGTTGAGTGGCCTGCCCGCCACATGGCTGAGTTGCACCAACTTTCGAAGAATGTTTTAACTGAGTTTATATTTCTGAACTAGCCATAGTGCCCGCCTGATGGACTGAAGTACATTTCGGCTCCGCCACGAAATTTGTTCTTCATTTGGTGCTTTGGGCTTCGGCTCTGAAATTTGGGTTCTATGCTGAAACTTGGGAATTTCCCCCAAATGGTTCCATTTGATGGGCTTTGCCTAAAAACTTGCGCTATGTCTTGACTTTTGGAATTAGCTAAGCTCTCGTAAGCAGCAGAAACGTAATTTTTGTTGAACGAACTATTATTTTTTGCCTCATGACCTGATCATGCATTCCACCCGATGGGCTTTACCTCAAAAATGAAAGCTTTGCAAACCTAAATTTTATTCAAGAAATTCCTTTATTTTCACTGATGGTCCAGACCCTGTTTTGGTTTCCCCACGGATTTTGGCTTTTTGTGGATCTATTTTTATTTTTCAAAAAATGACTTTCAAAATTTGAACGCAAGAATTAATCAGAAGCAAAAGATGCATGTAAGCAACTGTAACTTAATTTAACACTTACTGTAACATAACAGTAACAATTGAAACAGTAACATTAACATGTAACAGATAGTAACTACTGGAACTTGGATGTAAATTTGAATGTAAGAGTTAGCCATAAACAAACACCACATCACTCCAGCCTGACATTTCGAATATTTTTGGATACCCCTGCTGGGATCCCGAATTGCAGGCATTCAAGTTTTATAAGCTTGACATAAATGTTGAATGTTCAACTTCATCATGAATTTTGACAAAAAATCCCAATTCGACCAAAGAATCTCCCAAAAAGGGCTCATTTTGGGGCATGTGGGGTTTAGGTAACAACATTGCATGGATTTGGAAAGTTTTGGCAAGGATAAAATTGTTCAAAAATCTAACTTAAACGCTGTGGAGGCGTATCGGCATGCAAATTTCGTGTCGAAAACAAACCAACAAACAAGAACCGTACTACAGACAGTGTAGCTTCAGGAAGATAGCAAACACAAAAAGTAAGACATATTCAGATATTGGGACGAAAATTGATAAAACTCATATTTTTAGCCTCATTTAAACTGCCTACATGCATAAAAAGTGTTACGATTTATGCTGTTAGAAGATTATTTAGTGTGCAACATCTAGGCACTTAAATATTAATTATATTGGGAAGAATATTTGGGAAGATGGCTTAAGCACAAATATTAAACCAAATTTAAACTCTATGTTAATACTTGGTCAAACCTGGCCGCGCCAACGCCAACCTTCACTTTGTATTAACACATTCCCATACTGTTGAAGATCACCACTCACCACGAGACACGATAGAGGGGTTTCATCCTCAGCTGCCTCCAGCTTAATGACCTTCTGCAACCAACAAAACATGTAGCTAGAATATGTCCAGATTCACCAACATAGCTTTCCTTTACTTTCCATAGCAGTACGTTATGGGGCCAAAACTGTTTTAGAAAAATCCCTAATATATTTTCAAAACTGATTGTGCATAATTGAGAGCAGGGGAAATTACTGCACAATGAATACAGCAGTCTGGGATATCCCTGGGATTACCTGGTAATAAAAGCGTTAAGACATATTTTATTTGTGTTCGAACAATTAAAATAA
>QKMV01000117.1:0-31430 GCA_003287335.1 Lednia tumana
AGACTAGCCCCGATGAAGCTTTCAGAATAGTTAGCGAAACGTTGGCAGTTTAGTTTCAGTTAAGTTTTCAGCATTTTTAACCCAGTTATCAACAGTTTTTTTAAAGACCTCAGCTTTGTTTGTTAATCATGATGCAAAACTAATATTTAAAGTACGTATTCATGATACGTGAAGATTTATATGAGCGCGTAAGTTTGTTGATGCACACACACCCCTTCTCTTGTCCGGTAACCACTCTCACTCGGGCAAAACACACATTGCGTTATTCAAAACTCATATTTTCTCGCAGAAGTTTCCTTTTTTAAATAACATTTTCAGAAGTGTTGATTCCATATCGGTTCAATTCGGGGAGAAAGATCGTATGATGGAACTGTGCCTGTTATATTATCTCTGTCCTCAATTCCCTCACTCTGTAAATCCGTCACTTTACCTCTCCGTTCCAACGCCTGCGGCATTGTGGCGACGGCGGGGACGGCGTCGGCAGCGTCGGGTGTCGCTGCTTCGAACAAGCATGCTCACAAGCGAGCTGTGTTCGCTCGCTTCATTATTCTTTCTCTACACTTCACTGCATCTTACCAGCCAGCGCTCAGTTTTGAAGTGCGTAAGCCTACATTAGCTAAATCAATAATATCCGTGGCCTAGCATTTGTACGCGTGATCCAAGAGAATTCTTCTTCATGTCCTTCTTGCGTGCCGTGCCGTGCCGTGCCGTGCCGTGCCGTGCGGACGTCGCTGTTCCCGATATTAAGCTCGACCCCGCGGTGTGTAAACCTACGTAATTTAGTGGACCCCTACTTGCGCCACATCCAGCATATAGATCACGAGGCAATATCAGTTCAGGGAAAGGGTTATGCACGAACAGCGGCAGCCCAACACCTGGGGGTTTCACACGCAAAAATCCTCTCGGGAAAACTTTGTAAAAATTTATGTTTTTGATGTTTCAATCATTCCATCTTGCCGAGATCCCAACCAGTTTCACATCTATACATCAATGCCACGACGCAGTAATGTCAGTAGCACGGATTTCCAGACTATTTGTCTACCCCTTGTCACGTGTTCCTACTAGAACGTTTGATCGTTTTTCACTGCCTCGCCATTTCCACTGCAGCGGCGCTGGGGGGTGTGGGCGAGCCAGTATTAAAGCGATTAGCACAATGCGTTAATGTTACGCTCTGAGTAATTAAATCGCTGGTATAAAGTGGTAGATAGCGAGCTTTACGTGTGGCTATATGCATACATTGTATATTATACTTATGGGAGATAGAAACTAGATCCTCGCGTTCGCACCGGAACGAATGTAGAAACAATGGTATTTTCGGGAGGCGATGCGTCGAGGTTTTTTTTGCGGTTGATACATGCAACGTATTAAGTTCGTTCATAGCACATAGCTGTTCGTTTCGCGTCTCTCGGAATCGATATTTGATTTGATTTAGAGACTGTACAGTCACGCGTTTTAGTCCAATCAGGAATGATGTATTGAAATTGACGAGGTGCAGCGTTTGACAGTTTTATCGAGCAATTTAAACTAGAAGCGGAGTACAGTGTTAATGCACAATGAGTGCAGTCTAGTGTTACACAGCAAACTGTATCATATATTTTCCGAATATGTGCTGATTAAGCACTGTCCCAGAAAAATACACGATTTCTTTTATGCTTGCTGTTCAGTTCAGCTATAGTTTAAATCTTTTATTTTGTTGCCGTGTTGTTCATGTTTCAAGCGACTTAATTGGTGATAATTGCGAAAGTAGAAAATGTATTACAAGTCTCGCAGCAGAGACCCATTATTTCCAAAATAATATGAATGATGCCTCTCAATCGTAACTAATTATTTTCAATCGCGCCTTTTTCATTAAATGATAGTGCTGTGCACACGCTAATAATACTGTGACTGACAATGGCATTAAGTTATTACCGCATCAAATGATAAATTATTCTCAAAATGTTATTTTTGAATTAGCGAACCATTTGCACGTGCAACGTGAAACTATACGGTGGAAACTAAGGGCTGCGTCATTAATCTTGAAATTAAAAAAAGCGTCGCGATACTTTTATAATGGCCTCTTTCTGTGAAGGTGCCAATGCTCAACTGAGGCACGGTGTATTCATATTTAAAAAACAGAAATTTTTATTTCCGAGCCATTTAACTAGACAGCTTCCCTTGTAACACGATTTCACAAGCACACAGAGAAAACAGTAAACCGAGGGTGTTTTTCTTAAACCTTTCACTGGTATAGGAAACCGTATCGAAGCGTCGTGACGCCGTATCACAAAAGCGGGAAAGTGCAGGTGTTCGGGAAAAGTTCCGCTGGCAAACGTAGCCCTGCGAAGGTGTTTCGGCGCGAACACGTGTTGTTTTTGAAAGTCTAGAGTCGACATCCTCGAGCCCTAGGAGGTGCTATGGCGGGTATAATTCCCCGTGAGGGCATCCATCGCTCAACCGCTCCTCGTGGCCCCGCCAAAGCGACGGCCGCCGCGACCTCCGTACTACACAGGCACATCACCTCGTCGGCCATTCCGATCACGCGCCTTTAGTCACCCACTTTTTGGCCAATGAATCTTGCCCATGAGAAACTATCTATTTCACATCTGTTGAAGAAAATAAGGCCACTTATTTTCTCCTCAACTCAACCCCCTCAATCAAAACCCAGTAATATCACTTAATTCGATTAGATAATAACTGTACCATTCCCTTTCAATCCAATTGGTAACTTCATACGATAAAAATCCTAATTAAGCATGCTCGACTTTATTTGGATCTGGGTTAAGAAAATCGGGCGTTCCACCCAAATGCGATGGTGAATAGAAGAAAATTGAATAAAGGAATGGCCAATCCCCAGAGGGAAGAATATTGGTCTGGATGGGAATTGAACACGCTGATCTAGGCCTAGCGTGCACACGTAAGCTCTTGTTCGTTCTTATTATTGATATTTTCTATCCAAGACTTCATCGCCGCTTTACTACTTGTGAATAGTGATGAGCCGGGATGTATATTATATCGTATACGTACTACGCCGCCTCCCTATCGAGCCTGGGCAAATCGCTGGAGGCCAGACTTCGCACCTGACCATCGTTTCCGGGACGTTGGTCATGCAGTGAATTATTCGTGATATCCATTAGCCATGTGGCTAAGACACCGAGGTAACCGAGCACGGGATCGAGGGTGTGGGGGCAGGGGGAGCTAGATACATGCGCGGGTAATGTACTGCCCTGGGCCGGGGCCACGGCCGGGGCCACGGCCGGGGCCAGGATAAGACTAAAGGATAGCAGCGATCAAGAGGCGCTCAGCTCACGGAAAGCGACGCTCACTGAAAGCGTTGCGGCCAAATTTACACTTTCAACTCTACGACGCCGCGGCGCGCATCAGTGCGTGTAAAATATACTCTTCGCACTGCGTACATGTGTGGCTTCCCACTCAGATTGGAGCGATTTGTTTATAACAGTTGCAATTTCTTCCACCCCTGCTGTGAGACTCAGAAAGGTCAGAATCTAAATGGGTGTTGCGTGTTATATGGATCACTTCCCCTTTCTCCCTTTGCCCTTATCCCGGACTCTCCCTCCCTTTAACAAACACACCCTCACCATCACAAGTATTCGCAAACAGATACTAAATATGCAAAACCACACGAACGCTGGAGAAGCCACCTAAATCGTGCTACCCTTTCTCTAAAATCTACACTGCTTGCCTTGCCGCCTGCCGCCTGCCTATGTGCGCTATTGCAGGGTGTATATTCACAAATGTCGCGTCGTGTGCGTTTTCTCTGCGTTAGCTTTTTAAGTCGTTCCATGGCTTCGTATTGTGCGGAACGAGAATGGGAACCCATGGTGTGCGGCGGTGGTGGTAAATTAAATTCATCAAATTTATGCCATTCCGAATTCAATGGTGTTTGTTTTATCGTCAAGAATCAACTATTGCGTTCTTCAATGAACGAGGACGAATTGAAAAGCCAGATTCAATTTCGCTGAAATATTTGAAGCACTCGAAATTGAAACGTTAACAATGCGAGCATAATAAATGGTGCCTTGTAGTTTTGGAACACAAAAAAAACTACTGGCGCATGGGTTATAAAACCATGCTGGTTATTACGCCGTGTAGGTTGTGCACAAATGCCTTACCAGTAAGGGTCACAATTCACAAAAATAGATAGCCCCCCACATTGGCGTTTCTTTCACGTTTTGAATCTCGAGAAGAGCCCAGATATTCCTTGTGGGAATCGAGTTGTTCGTATTTACCGTCAAAGCAGTGCAGTAAAGTATGTTATAGCGTAATCTTATAGTTGCCTCGGTCTCCTTCATCTATTCCGCTCTTCCTCTTCGTTCCCGAACCTGATTCAGGCTGAGAGAGTGAGATAGCATGTCGTTATATCACGGCTGACTTGTCGGGTGGTCGGTGGTTTTGGCAAAGTGGGTTTACTGGGTAGAAACATGGGATGCTCTGAAGATAAGGTCCCGGGATTTCATCTATAAGCAGGCAGGAGCCGTCCGCCATTGCATTGCATGTGGCCGACGACGCTTTGTGCAAGTAAGAGAAGTGTTGTCCATGTTTTTCCTCGGAATCCTCATTTTACTCCTTTATACACTTACTATTCGTGGAATCCTCTCGGAGATTTGCGGTACAAGCGGTGGCTTCCGCAAATGCATGGTGGACGGGGATATCAAGGGTTTATAAAATGAAACAAACCCGATCCTATTTTAAACTTTGATTGTTACTTAAAAAGCTCCACTCCAAAGGGATTTACTTCTGTACGAACTGAAATTAAAATGCGCAACTTTACAATCAACGAAATCAACTTGTCATGTTTAAAATAGCTACCGCTTTTTAGAGACACACCAAATTTAATCTACTTTCCTCTGCCATTTTATTATCGTAGCTTTTTCAATTTCACGGTATCACGTTACCATCCATTCTTTCATAAATTTTATACACTACCCTTATTTTTTCCAATTTGAATTTGATATAGCTCGGAAAATTCATTAATCAATGCGCGTAAATTCAGCTGCCATGGCGTAGCCGGCTGGTGGTCTCGTAATGAATCAATCTCCGGATCGTTTTGTCCCGCCGAGCCGTAGCTGCTCTTGCAGCTTGGCTCCGGCATCCCTGCAGCCCGTAGCCGGGATCTGGATGCCGCGTGCCCCGGTGCAGATTCATCCAGCCTCGCTCGGCCAGTCATTTATCTTCATTTCCTACTCATCTCCCTCACGTCATAACAAACAGTCAAACTCTAGCTTCACTCGCTTGCTGTTAATTGCTACCTAAATACGCACCACCATTTAAACCCCCCCTACCCATCGCTTCCCAAGGGATAGGTGTAAAAATTGAATGTTTTGATCGTTTTAACATTTAATGAAGCTTTTGGCAGTGGCTCTTTCTAACGTCACGTTTTTTGATTTTGATGTGGTTACATGGGCGATCAATAGCTATGGTTTTGGTGGAAGTGCCGTGATTTGGTGGAGGAGCCATGCCTAGATCCATTGGATTGTATTTGCTAAATTACTCCCAATCGGGCTCAATTTACCGAATCACGTCAAAACTGAGCTTTAATAAAATGGAACTTACAAACTAGCTGGCTACTAGGTAGCTAGCTACCCTATCTGCCATAAAGCCTGGTGATGTAAGTTGAAAGTTTGATAGGTGGGCGTGGCCATGCATCTATAGCTACTTCGATCATCAAGAACTAGTCAGAACGACTTGATGGAGAAACTTTGCCCATCTTTTGTTTCCCAGCTCTTTCTTATGCCAGCACTAATCTGATAAGCGAGCGAACTGCTTAAAATAGGCAAGCGGCGCGAAGTGCTTCGAGACTGGAGCATGCACGGTTTGAAGCTTGCTGTTTTATTTCATGGAATATAAAATATTGTTTGTTCCTAGGAGAAAAATCGTTTCATTTTCGGCCTCTTTTATTATTAGTGTATGTATTTTTTCTTGGTTGGGGTTATGCAATCCCCTGCAGGCCCTTTTTTTGAAATACGAGACAATCGAGTGTAATCTGATCTAAAGCGTTCATTTCGTGATCACGATTTTCCTTATAATCAAGCATTAATGATCGCAAATTGATCCGCGTTGCGAAGGGAAAGCGTCAAGTGGTATAAAGGTCGTATTTCAGCTAAAAACTTGAAACGTTTCCAATTGAAACTTCTTTGCGCGATACGTTACTCGATCGATTTTTAACCTCTGGGTACCTTAGGTTGGCGTACGTATTATATTCGACTCAAGAATTGCGACGAGAATCTCCAGAAGTTTTCTTTTCTGCAAACTTTGCGAATATTTCAACTTAGCTGTAGCGATTAGGCTAAGGTATAAAGTAGTTTAGAATACGAGAATGTAGATGAGATCGACGCTCCAGCGTCTCTTTCAAGCAACTCATCCGAAGGTAATTATTTATGGACGCCTTCTCCCGACTTTGCATTAATTTTGCCTCCGCGTGCAGATGGCTGGGTGTTTTATCAGACGTCGACGCCGAGGAAGAGTATAGAGGGTAGCAAAAGACACTTGCTTCGGTTTGCTGAAACAAATAGTTAGCTACTAAACAGGGTCTAATTTGTTTCTTTATTCACTAAGTACTTGGTATGTATATATACTTACCTACTTTTTGTTTTAAATACCTCGGCTTTGAATGCCTTGGATTCGCTATTCGCAAGCGTTAACGTTTTACTAAATGAAGGTGCACGTTTAATTTCATTCCGTTCAGAAAAATGGTTTAGGTTGACATTGATCTTACAGTATACGTAAGAAAATTGTTAATGGTAGGGTATTATATTATAATATATTATTCTCGCAGGCGGTTTGCAAACATTGACGGGCGATATAACTTTTCGTTCTCACTTCTCACCCACAAACAAAAGTGTTTTATGCGAACCTGCAAATGATGATATTACTCACATTCCGAGCTCTCTTTATTCGAACAGAACAAAACAGGGAGAATGGGATTTACCCTCTAAGGTTATTTATTGTTACGGGTTAACGCCATACCCAGGCGCCTCTCTCTTTTCCTCTCCCCCTACTCTCTCCCTCACTCCCCCAGATGCCCTACAGTATACACCGACTCTCGACGCTTAGAGTAAGAAACGAAAAGCAAAATAAAAAGAGTAAAAGAAGCGCGTGAAGAAATTTCTTCTTTTCCTGTATTTCGCGAGGGACATTTTTCAGGCTTCATCCAATTTCCGGAAACAATTGAAGATCTTGCACAGAATGTGGCTGGCTGGGGGGAGGGGGATCAGGGGCTTCGGGGATCGAACAAGGAAGCGGTTCCAAGTTTTCAGCTTCTTGGCGTGCTTGTTTATCTGGGTGGTCGCCTGGGCCTACTAGCTTAGCCGAGGGAATTCTAGCACTGGACACTTGCAAGCTGCAGATAGCATTGATGCAGTTCAACCCCGACGCTGGCCCCGATCCCGGCTCATTCCACCGCATCACAAGCGATCCTAATCCTGATCGAAGTCGGCACGTGGATGTGTTTTGGATTATTGCGACAGAAACACTCGAACGTCTCGGTCATAACCGTAATTCACGAGTCAAGCATCACTTGTGTCCAGATCCATTCCAGATCGATCGATTCCAGATCGATTCTTCGTCCGCAATTCAAGCTTAGATAAGCCACGGATGCATTACGCGCAAACGCGCTGTCTTTATTGTGCGGACCTCCATTCGTTGGCCACGTGCTAGTCTCAACAGTTTTCGGAACATTTCGCATTTTCTTGAAATCAATAAAATTTCATTTCGTCTTCAAATTGTATAATATAATATGACATTTATAAGACCTTTTGTACATTGTTCAAGTTTTCTCTTGAGAATCTGACGGTGCCGCATCTTCTGCTTGAAGGATTGTGTCTAGGAGTAAAAAGACATAAAGCAATCGATCAAAACAAAAGAAAGTCTCTGGGAGTAAACCGCTTCCGGGAAAATACGTAAGGACGTTGAAGGAATAGGACAACAAAGAGAATGAAAGCCATGGAAAGACTTGAAAACGGCTAGCGAAGCAAAACAACAGGGTCTAGTCAGAAAGTAGACGCTTCTTCTGGTGGTAAAAAGAATGAAGATTGTAGCTGAGCGTTGTGTATCGCCTGCAGTTAAATTGAAAGGAGTGGTGTTACTACCTATAGCGCACGACTGTCTCGAGGAAATTGCCGTGAGGTTGGTTCAATACCTTCAGGGCGGCTTATATCTTTATACCCTGCACAGCTATCCAAATTCTACGCTCATTGAATGGGATACGAAGTGCGCATTTATCAAAATATATTCCAACTTTCACTTGACAAAATAAAACTAACATGTGAGCCGCACAGTACGGATCAGTTTTCTATTCAAATGCTAACACAACCGTTCAAGATACTCAATAATTATAGTAAGCGAGATAGTTGTAGATAAAAGTGTAACTTAGGCCTCTCATGAAGCTATTTTTTTTAATTTGTTTCCCCCTATCAGTTATCTATTATCGAAATTTAGCAAAAATCACCAACAACCATCTGGCTGGCAGGGAACAAGTTTCGGAGTTTTTGGTCAATTATTGACAGTAACTCTTGTGATAGACCTAATTCAAATTTCATCTATACAAATGCATCGCTTATTATCATCAGTTATCTTCAAAGGTTGAGCCGCGTTTGAAAAATACGAGCCATTAAAAAAATCCACCTTTCCCGGAGCGAAATATTACCTAATGTGGGAAAGTAGCCGCCGTATAAAATATATCACTATAAGGACCGTATAGGCTGTACGCTAACGAAACTGTGAACGTACTAGAATCTAGATGCATTCAAATATTATTCATTCATTACAGCCTTAAAGGAAAGCGTGTGTTGGCACTTGGCACTTGCCACTGAAAAACGCATTCACGGGTCACGTACAGGATATCTAAAGGCAGAAGAACGCACGTCGATAGAGAAGGTAGGAAAGAGCAGATTGTATGTCTGGATGAATAAAAGAGACGGGAGATTCAGGGTTCTCTGTCTCTATCCTACGTCTGAATGCTCTCGCGCTGTCAATCCTGAAATCTGACCAAGCGAGGTCGCCTTGACACGACATGAGAGACACGAAAGTACGGCGAAAAATCACGATAACTTTTCGCATGATATGACACCACGCTTGGACATGGAACAAAAGAGTTATTTTTTACATGATTAACTTTTAGAGCATGAAAATTCGGAGCGTATCATAATATTGTAACTTATAATGTGATACGAGCATATTGTCTTGGCCTCAAGTTCACGATGATTCCCTTCCAAGTTTGGTTATACTTTCGTATAATTAATGTAATTAAGTAAAGTTCATCCTCTAAGTATCGCCGCGTTGTAGCTGGAGCTGTTCTTTGTCCATTATTATCAAGTTTGTAGTCGGTTCGGGAGTTATTATCTAAGAATCTAGTGCGCTGTGTAACAGCTGGTAGGTAGCTGGTGAGCGCTAGCCGAGGAATAACGCGGCGTGGCGTCGCGATGCCGAAGCGACGTCTTACATGTAGGGCGTCCGAGTGCAGAGCTAGTTTCACATGTTCGGCTTCTTGTGGTTATCCCATCGGGAATTGTCAACCACACGACGTCAGGAAGTTATATCGCGTGACGTAACACTGAGTTTGCTCTCCTGCGAGTCGAGAACACAAACAGCAAGATCCTTCACTTTTCGCCAGATTATCTCAAGTTCGTCTCGTTTGCCTAGATTTTGCCCTTGCCCGTAATAATGAAATCTAATCTATAAGTTATTACATTATCTCGTGATATAGTACGCCTTTGAGTTAATAAAATGGGCGCAATTTCAATTGAAAGGTCGAAATGTAAGATCCCGCGCTGTCAACCTCATCACGGCCCTAAGATTTCGCACAACAGTTTGATTATAAATGAAAAAAGGCTTGTCTGGTAGATTTAACACGTTTATTGGAATTTTATCAAATGCAAGCAATTTGGCACAAAAAGCGTGATGTGACATTGTTGAGTCAATGTTTAGATTCAACGGCTTTATGAGTAGGTTGACTCGTTCATTCAAGAACGATTATATTTTGTTAGGGTTTCGTATTGAACTAGAGTCAATTATGTCAGATGGCAGATCGCCATCGCAACTGGCTTAGCTTCCTTTCAGAAAACTACACAAGGGTGTCCGCACTAAAAACCTGCCGTTTAAAGCCCCTCAGAAGTTATAAAACACCTAGATCAAAAAAAAAAAAAAAAGATAGGTACGTGGACGCTGTAAGTTCTTCGCTTTCTATAAGTTTGATTACATCGATTTCGTTGCCAGTTCAGGCCAATCCTAAATCGTCTACCTTTTGTCGGTCACGAGGTATAAGTTGCAACTACTCTTGGGAGTTGAGCTGCCCATGGTAAAGTTGGACAGTGTCCAGGATTTGATTATCCGCCGCAACAGGACTGTGGAAGAGGGATGATCCCTTTCCAAGCTTTTGACCTCTCTACCTTATAGTATAATATGCCTACCCCTTCCAATTGGTCTATAGCTCTCTAGGCTTCCATGCACCATTTATGGCATCTCTGTCCTTGTAGCTAGCGACTCCAGGGACCTAATTTACATTGTAGTTAGTTTGGCTATCCATTGCCTCCTCGGACGCACCATCATCATCATCAACACCGTCGTCAACATAATTCCCGCGAATTATGCTTAGCGCTTGAAAATGTCAGGCAGTGCGTATGCGAAATTATAAACAATCTTATCCCACCAGTCACCACCTTTCAGTTTGAGCTATGGCATGCGAGGCTACGAGGCTATGGCAATAAGAGGAAATATGGCACGTCATAACGTGATTATACGCAACGATAATGAGTGAAGATCACCTACGCTTGGTTCTACCTATTTTATGGTGGCAATTGCATTTGCGTTTCCCCATGTCACATTATGCAAACGCGACGCACTATGGCTGGCTGTATACGTCTAGTAGTTCTTGCTGCCTAGATAAGGGATTTATGTTTGATGTCTCATCTGGGATTTGCAAATGTCAGGTCATGACAGTGGTGGGGGAAACGAGAGCGAACGGGAGAAGGTCCCCGTGGACATGGATATGAAAATGTCAGCAAGTATACGACGGCTCGTGCTCTTCTAATGGCCTCCTGAGGGGCGAATAGGAATTCGGACTCCCTTGGTGCCTCCGCGCGCGGCGGCAATGGGCAAACCACCACAAATTGTACTAAACTTTTTAATTTTTGAATAAAATACACACCAGTTTTCTTTAATGAGTGGCCATATGCCCGCTGGGTATAGCCAATGTAGCTTAGTGCCAAGTATCAAACGCCAAAATGTGTGTGCTATGTGGGTTTGATATTTCACTACAAATGAAAAACCAGTGCGCGACCTTTATGGATTTGGAGACTGAATGTGAATCAGAATCTGTAATACTCTCTTTTTAAGCATGTCTGCTGCTTTTCTTTGTCCTTGTAAGTTGCACGATACTACTGATGGCTTAAGCTTTAGCTAGGAAATGGCACACTTTTCTCGCTGCTTTTGATGGGCTTAATCCTGTTTTCTAATCCCATCTTTCTTTATCTCTTATATTTTGTTCACGTCTGTATCCGAATTTCTTTAACTGTGTCTGTCTGAACGACGTCACAATTCAACTAGAAAATCCCGACGTCGTTATGTGGATATGAGTGTCGCTTTTAATTTTTCTAGTCCTCATTGACATAAAACTCGGCGATTTGACACCTAATAGAGACGCTTTCGACACCCAATCACAATGCCGTTTTGATTGTTTCTTGTGCATAATCACGCGATAGCTGGTCGAGGCCCCGTGTATTGCGTACATCCTGACTCCAGCCAGCCGGAACCGGGACCGGGTAGCGAGCGGGAGTGGATTTGGGGTAGCTTCCAGGCCGCCCTCTGGCCGCTATCGAGGTGCTAGGGAATCGATGCTAAAGGCGCCAAAGTGGCGCCTAAGGGCGTGGCCTACAGGTTGGAGGTAGCGGACCAGAGCGAGAGATGACCTCTTATATCCGCATACATACATCCAGTTTCCATGAGAGCTTCTGAGTTCTGCCTGAAAGACGGCCAGCTGAAATAAATGGAAGAATTTCCCAAGAAATTTTCTTTTTTGTGCATAGAGTTTCCTTGCTTGCGTCCGTGGAGGCGCCTCCTTTTATGTATGACGCACAACATAACTCACATTCGCATGTCATCGCTTCCATATCTCTTCTCAAATCTTATATCGTACTGCCCCACCCCAACTCGACCCAATGATAAATCTATCTTTTGCTATGCATTTCTTTGGCCAATATTCATCGTCTAACAAGGTAATACCAAGTAAAGCCATGCTCTCTCCATAAAATCAAGAGTTATGGTCGACATAAAAATGTGAACCTTAGTATTTTAGATGATCGTAACAAGCGTTGCTATGTCGTTTGTTATTTCTGATTTAAATGACGTGATATTTATTAAATCAACGAGCGACGCTTAGCGAAGAATGGTTTCCTGAGAGAGATAATGCATGGCCGTTACTCAATTGAATTTGTAACAAGGATGCGTGCTTTTTGCTCCCAGCACTTTTTTCTAAATCAAGACGATTCAATTTTCGTAAAGCGACGCAGAACTAGGAACGCTGGTTCGTTGTTCTCCCGAGCTCGGTTCTCGGAGTTAGCCCCCTTCTAGTCGTCTTCGCTGACATCTTTCTTCCTTCCTTCCGGTTAAAGTCTTCTGGAACCAGTCGATTTAGATAGAATCATATTGAGTCTTGGGGGAAAGCTTCTGACAAAATAATGTGTTTCTTGCGTATCATCTTTGGGCATTTGTATTTCGTGTGTGAACTGTGAATCATCTCAATCATCCATCTCCAGCTGTACAATTTTCGAAAACGTAGACGTTTAC
The DNA here is from genome assembly GCA_003287335.1 of Lednia tumana. Classification (NCBI taxonomy): domain Eukaryota; kingdom Metazoa; phylum Arthropoda; class Insecta; order Plecoptera; family Nemouridae; genus Lednia; species Lednia tumana. The sequence goes on from QKMV01000117.1 coordinate 12,781, forward strand.
AGTCACATTATAGTACACCTTCACATCTGAAGCAGCACTTTCTCCAACTTTTCGTTTCGTTTTTGTGGAAAATCATTTGTAGTGCCAGGTTCGACTTTCGAGTGCTTAATGACGTGATCTCAGCCATAGAGCCCGAATCTTGAAGATTTAGGAGGAAAGTCAGCGTGAAGGAAGCGCTCACTTCTCTTGTTCCGACTCACGGTTCCACTCACGGTTCCCGAAGTGGTTCATTCTTCCGGATGCTGTCAATCGGCCCGTCAGAAACAGCGCGCTGGCAAACTCGCATCGCCATTAATTTCTCCGTGATTCTTTCTTGTCCCTTCTTTAATCGCTTCTTCGTTCTCCAGCTCATCCATTCTTAGTAGCGTGTTGCTTAACTTCCTCGTCGCTGCACTGTTTGGTCAAAAAAGCATTCGTATATCTAAACTCATTACGGTCGTGCAGTGATTTATTGAGTAGTTTAGCTTGTCTGTGACGAAAATAGAGCTCTTATAAAGTGCCTTGCTATATGCAGATTCTACGGTTCTTATCTGTGGCCATACAAAGGGAAAAGGTCAGCCGTCGCAAAATTTACTCACCTGTTCGGTGCTATTGCGTCATGTTTCACGTAACAACGTACTTATGCCAACTTAACAATCAGTGTTAATCTTCTTCGTCGCTATTTTAGATCGAAATATCTACTATTGTAACAGAATAACTATCTGTGGGCAAAAATAGTTCAGTGGGTGTATTCGTTTGTAATAAAAAAACCTTGCATATAGATTGAACTTAATCTGCTGTACTATTTATTATTTTCATGGATAGAAAATACAGACTTAGGCAAATTAATAATACAAAAAAGCAGACGCAACGTATAATAATAGGCTAGCCTACCGATATGAAATCTAATAGCTTTAAAACATCGTTTCGCATAAAATATTCTGGCAGGGATTTTCTGCTCCTCTCAAAAAGCTATCATGGTGTACGCTAATTGATCTTGTTGTCTTGAACCTCGGAAACGAGGCCAGTTGACTGCACCAGCTTCTTTCACAACCAAATTCGCTGGTCTATAACATTTTAATCACTGGTTTCATTTAATTTGAGATATATGTTGCTCGTGGTTCTGTGTGTGGAGTTTATCTGCTACACTGAAAAGTGTTATGTTCTTCTGCCTGGTAGGCTTACACGGCATTGGAACCAACCATGGCCTGCCAAGCTACTCAGCCTCAATAATTCAGCTTGAATGGTGTATGTGTATGCGAATGGGGCTACAATACATCTTCCATCACTCATTCACTCACACCATATATACCGTGCAGTTCACAGTTCAAGGGATGCGCTAGATACTCTTAAATCTTCTGCTATGTAACATAGTTTTCTAAAGGGTTACATTTTACTGCGCGATAAAGTTAAACCATCGAACTTTTTCAATTCGCTCAGCCTCTGCCTTCGGTCAGAAAGTTACAATTGGAATTTCTTTTTGCTATTGTCTGAGCATTGTCCTATTAATAATGGTTCATTTTCCATTCATTAATCATCTAATTTGGGACACTAATTGTGGTTTTTCGCCCCGTCTTTCGTCGGCGACGTTAACTAGCACGCAACCTGCAGATGGGGTTTGTTTGTATCTAAGTATAACCCGAGTTTTCAGGACAGACATTGCTGTCTTCGTTAAATCCTGCTCACCAAAGAACATACAGCTTCTCTACCATGAACGCTCTTTATGTTTAAAATATTCGCATTCGGTTAGTTCGAGTAACGCGAACGCTAAATTGTTCCCTTCCGAAATGCCCAATCAGATGTTGTTTGCGAAACCACTAGCATTTAGTCCACCGAATTACGGACACGGAACTAAATCGCCAAAATTAGCAGGCGCACAAGATTTCATAATGGTTTTATTATCATTCTGTTAACGGTAATAACAGTATTAACATCGCCTTGCCATTGACGGGCACGTCTTCTGCGGTGTGAAAATGTTCTGCTATTGGTTTGCCATGGAAAACACCCAGATCGTTATCTGCACGGCTGCACCTGAAAATGGCACTTACGAGAAATCCTTGCGGATAGCTGTGTAGCCCCACAGTGTGTGTGTGTGTAAATAGTGGCCTGTAGTGATTGCATCCCATTCTATCGTCGCCGTCGCACACCAAATCCAGCAGCATCACAAATGTTATGGGATCTCATCGCAGTTATAAAATGGCTCATAGACGGTTCAGGATCCAAGCGTACCACCAGCTGTGACAAAGGCTAGAGATAGGTCTTAGCTCTCTTCCAGAGCTTTTTGCCTGCTGAATCAGCGATTTTTTTGTGGTGGGTCCGAAGCTGTCATGGCGCTTATAGAACGTGGGTAGGCGATATACGAGGATGAGTTATTGCCTATCTGTTGGTCTGAAAGGAGGAAATGGGAAGGAAAAAGCTTTTTCTAACTTTATCTCGTTCTTTCTCTCTTCCGCTATCCATCTCCTTTCGCAATTCTGCAGTACGCGATGGTCTTGAACTCTTTACCTATCACTCTCTCCCGTTCCTGTCATCACAGCTCGGGTACCCTCTGTGTGCCTATTCAGTCCACGGCGACGACGACGTCGCTTTTTGACACTTCCTCTTCCTTCCTTCACTTACCACTTTCTCTTTCTATCTCCGCCTAGAATCCAGCTTGTATTTCAGTGTTGACCCTTTTAATTAATTTATAAAATAATAATCAATCAACGATTGATTATCTCACCATCACCACGTTAATCTGAAATTGCCAACTTTATTACGCATTCTGTTGAAGTTTCAAAACTTGTAATAATCTTCGCTACCTACATAAGCTCCCCTACTGGAGTAATGCGATGAGATATTTCGCTTCTAGGTTTATTAAAAGTGTACTGAAACTCTGTGATTTCATTTAAGATAACCCATTGTGTTCCTAACTGAAAGTTTCGCCTAACCCCAGGATCCCCACTGATTAAATATGCATGTAGAAGCAGGACTTTGTGGTGCGTGTTTCTTCAACTTTAAATTGAGTATTAAATTGCTTTTGAGTGTCAATTAGCTTAAAATAAGGTTTAAAAATACAAGCTAATCCAGCTAAGAACTATCATATTTATAGGGATCCTCACTTTTTGTACAGTCTTATTGAAGTGCATTTGGGGCTAAATATCTTGTGTCGTATCGTATGCTTGGAATTGCACTGAGATTATAAAGTAGGTCGTTTCTGCAAGCGATGTCACGTTTACTGAAGCCGGTGCATTAGCTACCCTGCGGTAATTCTAGAATGAGCATTCCGTTTAGATTGTTACAATTTCATGGCAACATGTTAACAGTGAGCCTCAACTTGCGCTTGCACTGGGCATTCTTGTCACCGTCGATACTTTACCGAAAAAGAAAAAGAAACTTGTGGCATGGTTGAATTCCAAGTGAACGAAATTTATATCGAAAACGGATCTGACAATATCCGAAAGGATATATCTCACGGTTTACATGTTACGTGTTGAAAATTTCCAGCTTTGTTTTAACAATTTTCTTTCTTTTTGATTCCAGGTTTTGGTTTCGTCACGTTTCAAAGTGAAGATGTGGTGGACAAAGTATGTGAAATTCACTTTCACGAGATAAACAATAAAATGGTAAGTTGAAAACACTTAAGTAACAAACGAGTGGCTTCTCTCGGAATATTCCTCATTCTTGAATCCTGACAAACAGCTATAATATACAAGTCCTGCAGCTCTTGACATAATAGTTCACGTTCTACGCAGTCGGAACACATCACCGTTGATCCTGTTGTCTCAAGACAAAATGCCTTGACTAGAGTGAATCGTAAGATCGATTAGTTAAGGGCAAAGGAGCGAGGGTCTGGGGTTCCATATATAACATAACCAAGCGGCAATAGCGGTGCTCGTTGAGCCGCTTTTGGTGGCGCTTTGTCAAAGAGCTTGCTAGCACCCACACAGTCAGCCCCTGCAAACGTGGGGTTCGGGAATCCGCCGAGCAGCGTTGGCGAACGTCTGTGCGGCTAATGACAAAACGAGGGAAGGGCCGCTATCGTGACAGATGAATTCATCTCTTTCTGTATTTTCAGCTTGCGAACTGTTCTTATCCATCGTATTACAGGGCGCACATCTTGTAGGCCTCTTAACCCAAACAAGAAAACGTTTGGTGTTTTAACTTCACTATTTTGGAAAACGAAGGAAATACATTTTACAGTGAAACCAATTCAATCAATTGATGGAGTAAGACAGTATTTCACAAAGAACATTTTTAATCAGGAGTATATCTGTATAATGAATTGCTTCCTCGAATATCATGCAAATCGCACGGTATCAGATTGAACTTTACCTTTTCTGTCTGCCTGTCAGCTCATCACTTCTCGAAAGTTACAATATATAAACACAGTATTCCCAAATGAGACGGCAACATGAATCGCAAAGTTTCTTAACGCTGTTTATTAATTGCTTGGAGGAATTAGCTTTGTGTTTGCTATAGGCTACAACGTTTACTCATGCCGTGCAGAAGCCATGTGAACGCAATTTCTCGTTGTTTGTTCCTGTTAGGTTGAGTGCAAGAAGGCGCAACCCAAAGAAGTGATGCTGCCAGCGAACTTGGCAAAGACCCGAGCGGCAGGCCGAGGAGCTTACGGTGAGTTGCTAATGCTGAACCCCGGTACGTCGGTCCCGGGTGGCCCCAGCGTGGGGGGCCCCACCGCGTATCGCTACGCCCCGTACCCACTGCCCACGAGCACCCAAACCCACCACCACGCCAATGCCGCTGCTGCTGCAGCCGCTGCGGCCGCTACCACACTTTCGGTCCCCCACGGCCACGGCGTCGGGATAAACGCGTCGCACGGCGGCATGGTCCCGTTTTCCTTGTCGAACCAAGGGCTCCTCCATTACACCCCGGCGTCGGCCCTCTACGGCATGGCTGGAGCGGTGCAAGCGGCCGCGTCTTGTAAGCGCGCGTTCGCGGCGGCGGCAGCGCTACGGTCGCATCACGGCCCGGCTGCCGCCGCACTTACGTACAGCATGAACGACCTCCTGGGGGTGCAGGGGCTGGATATGTCAGCCATGTACCATCCCGCTATGTCCGCTGCAGTCGGGCTCTGACCCATGTTTGCCCCTTTGCCAGGCTCGCAATGAGCACCGCTTCTACTCTCGCGTGCCAATCAATACAAGCAGCGTTTACTATAACGAACAATTACAACGATTACGGAACAGAAGCAGACTCTGGTAGAATTTCAGTGTTAAAATCACTCGTAGTCAAGTCGTTTATATGTCCCGTTTACATTTCCTAATAATTACCTGCACGAGAACCAAACGCAATCGACTTCCTTAACATTCTTAGGCGCAAGGAAAAGGTAACAGAACCCCCTGGATTTAAAGGAATTGCATTTATCGGGGTGTAGGCTTCATCACTTTTTGCCACAACTCCACAGCTTCCATTCCATTTGAATCAGGATACAATCAGGGTGTGTCTTCAATAATGCCGACTTAATATGACGTCGCTTTTCCTCAATTCTCTTTCACGGTTAACACGTATACATTCTATCTCAATCTATCTTTCTCTTGGAGTTGACTGATGCGGTGCTTCGTTCTTCTTCTCCTCAAACTTAATAATATCGTTGCAATTGAGTTCAGGGAGCAACTGCTGTGATTAGTAGGTCTCAAGTAGTGATCGATAGTCATTAGTAAACCAAAGCGGCCTCGTATATTTAGTAGTCAAGTAGGTAGAAATAATTTGCAAGACTGGTAGATGACAAACATTAATTACTCGAATTGTGCCACCTAATTGTTAAATAAAACATGCGTTATTCCACCCGTGAAATCGAATGAGAATTGATAGCGCACGTGCTTAGTCATGGTGGCACACCTATTGGTAGAACAGATGTAGAAAAAGGATCAAAATCAAAATCTTACATTGCGAATAGTTTTTTGAAACGTTTATCCCTATAGTCTAGCCTAGTCAGTCAAACCATATCTAACGAGCTAATTGCTAATTGTAGATGTTATTGATGGAGAACCGTAGAATTTGTACGACTCGAACATATCCCCAGTTTGCACCGCTCCAGCTCAGCGTCCCGACGGCAGCCGCGCGTCGATTTTAAGAGAAGCTTTCTCGTTGATTGCGAAAACAAAAAGTATTTATTATAAAACTGACGATATTGGAATCTATTGCTTCCTTGTAAGTGTTTACGATCTGATTGTTAGAAGATATTACTCCATATATTTACGAGAGTACCAAAATTATCCCCTATCGTAGCTCTTAAGGAAATTAGAAGGTAGATTTTTAAGTAAGAAAAAGCCAATTAATATTTATAACGTGAAATGAAACTGCAAGGCAGTGTTCTTAAAAATATTCAGTGTCAGTATTACGACCATTTAAACTCATCAGTTTCGGTCTCAGGATAAGGAAATTATTTTAAAATTATTTTTTAGTTATAACTTTTAAGTTTACGTTATTATTTAGCTAATGTGTTACATTATCATTTAAGTTTCAAGGTTTTCATTCTATTAAAAACGTTATTCAATGCAATTATACGTCAAATGACTAGAAGGTATTTGGGATGTAGAAGGGACTTCCCCCAAACTAGAGGTTTGCTTAAAATAAAATTTTCCGACATTTTCTTTTTTAAGTAAAAAGTTTATAATTATAATTTGATCGCACAAACCTATTAATCGTCAGTCTCGTTTACCTTTTACAACTTTCATGAAATTTCATAATAATGTGTATCTGAACAACCAGACAGGCAGACAGGCAGTCAGTTTGTAGGCAGTCAGGCATTTTCGCGGGCCTGCGGGCTTTGTTTGACTGTTGAGCGCGTGCGCACACCGACTTCGAGGCTCGGGCGAGGCTCCATGGTCTTTGAAAGAGGAGTATATTTGGGGGAGTCCCTATGCCTGTCGGTTCCAGGTTAACGGAGATGAACTGCTTGATGACAGACAGTAAGTGTGAGTGGGATCGAGCGGGGCGAGCACCTTACACCAGTGGTAATTAGTCAATTACTACAGAATAATATCATAATCTATGCTGATCATCCTTAGACGCGATCTATATCATAGTTGACTAGCTCTTGGATAGTGTAACAATCTGTCTATCTTTCTCTCTCTCTCTCTCTCTTAGTGCTCGCTATAGAGGGTGTAATCTAGTCTAGGCAAAGGGTGGGGGGTGATACATATAAAGTGATATTATAATAATTATTTGCAGATTTAGGTTATTCGTAGACAAGTGAGACTAGTACAGAGTATCTATAGGTTTACTATAGAATAGATGGTCATAGTGATCAGGAATACTTTGTATTTTCCGATAAAATTATAAGCATTAGTTTATAGGTCCGGTAACTTTTTATAAAAAGCGCTAAATTTATAGGATAGCTAGATTTCTCCGTAGAACAGAGTTTTTTAATAGATGCGTAGATTTTTTACACGTCAAAATGAAACAAAGGAAATGTTATTTTCTACCGTTGCTTTTCTTGTGGTTTATGCATTTTGATCACTTGTATATGAAGAGCTGAAAGTTCGATCCCTCCAATATAATCTGCCTGTCTTACTATTGGTGATGGGTAAATGGGTTAATGGTTGTACTTATTAGTGGTATTTTAACGTGTAATACATATTTATATATGTACTCATAACTACGTATTACAATGGTTATATTATTAGCTAGAGAAAAGTGTAATTAATATATCAATATCATATTATATTTACGTACGGTAGGTAGGTAGTCGAGGCATTGCTCTAACCAGTTTGTTTGCCATGTGCTTAGAAGTAGGTTTGCACATTGACTGCAACACTTTTTTCTTGTAATTACTGTAAAATGAATGTTCATATATATCTAATAGGATAGGTATGTGTCACTTACTACGTACAAACTATAATCGTGAAATTTTTACAACCTTCTTTACGTTAACATCTCGGGCACTCATAAAATTAAAACTATCAGCCCCAGTTTATCTTTAAAATAAGAAATTAACACAGAAACTTAATTAACTTGCTCTTTGTTATAGCTAGAAGCTTGTCGACTTGTAAAGATAACTAGAATAAAAGAAAATTTTTGTTTGGAATCTTTTCCAGAGTTTGTTGTTTTACACACACACAAGCTAGATTTTATAACCGCCATTTTAGAGTAGCAAGTCCCCCTGTTAGTAAACCCGGCTAGAATACTAGATAGTAGACTAGTTGCCTTCATGTAGTGCTCCTTTATCACATTCACACACTCCTAAAGTAGTGAGTTATCTCACTCGGCGGGGCGTCGCGATGGCGATGCCTCAAGCTCCGCCGCGACGCTGACCGGGCTGGCCGGGCCTCGGCCCCATGACCGGCGTCCTCCAAGACAGGCGCCCGCCTGATGTAGACAGGGACGTCGCCCATCTGAACTCGACGGTCTGTGGTGTAAAGTTGACAAGATGTTCTCTCTTTCTCTCTTTCACACACACACAAACATACACACATGCAGTGACATCCATTGTCCAGGGTAGGAATGACGCCCCATGAACATGTACACTACCTCTACTCCAACAATTGGAAATATCTCAGATTCGAACTGCGGAATGTCGATTTTATTCCTCGCGTTCTGTAAACCGTATGAAAACAGTGACGTAACGAACAAGAGATCACTGAAATGTGTGGTCCGTCCTCAATAGCTGTTATGAAATTTCATGGATGCTTATTTTTTCTGCCGTAAGTCTTCTTTATACGCGTGCCCATGAAAGTCTACTCCCAATCGAGGTCGCGTTTTCATTTCGAAAATTTTAGTCCCCGTGACTAAATGCAGAGTTTCTTTTTCGAAATTCAACATTTTCAACGGATAGGAAAATTAACGTTCATGTGTTTTTTTAATTTCTAGATTTCATGTGGTCTCTGGGGGCATTACCGGACGGTATGTATCAACAAAGTAATTATGGTCATTTCATTACTTACTACTAAACTAGTTTAGATTTAGACACCTTATTTATTCGGAATCGTGAAATATTCTACGTTAAAAAAAACTGTCTTAGATGGTAACTTTAGGATGTTTTTTTGTTTAACATCATACACTTGGGATTATACTAACTCATTGGCTTGCATTGACAGTTTTTTTTTGTAGAACATTTTTATATTCCATGCATCTGCACGGAGCAAAATAATTGGTTTTCACTTTGAATTAAAAATCAATTTCCTTTGGGAATTTCTTAAGTTTAAAATTCAATTCTTTATCGTCTACGCATAGCAGTGGTCTAGCAGTGTTCTTCTGTGTGTGTTTGAATCTGTACAAAAATAACGCAACTTATTATTTTAATACATTTGACTATACTCATTTGCCTTTTAAGACGGCACGGAAATTCTAGTCTTATTTTCCTTCCCATCATAATGTCAAAAAAACAATAGCTTTGCCTAATATTTTAGTACTAGATGTGTTTTCAATTGTTTGCTCTGGGAAACTTTTGAAAAAGCTAGTGTCGTCGCGGGTCTCCTCGACTTTTTGGGGGAGGGTGGTCGTTTTTCTCTGATCGGCATCCTGTACGGCAATTCCAAATCCGGACTTATTTTAGTAATATGAATAAACTTACTTCCATGTTTACACTATAGCCAGCAGAGGATACCATAACAACTGACAAGCAACTACCATGGATACCGCTTTGCTAACAACGTTCCGTTATTTTCCGCAGGTTTCCCGGCTGCCGCGTATGCTGCGTATGCGGCTGGTCGAGGTTACTCGGGCTATCCTAGCTTTGGACTTCCATACCCTACAGGTAATCATTTAGCCAGTTTGCACCACCACCACCACCATAATCACCACCCACTAACATTGTTTCCATACCCGCTCGACCATTTGGGCGCCATGTACAGTGCCGCTACAGGCAACATGCATGCCTTGCCTCTGTGAACAGACGAGGGTGCAGGAGCAAGTGCGCTGCTAGTGCTTTCACGCACTGTCAAACGGGCAACGTCAATCAGAAGGGTGATTGCTGAGGAAAGACCGATATAATTAATCAAAATAGATGCTTCAGATATACCTATACTACCCTAGTCATGAATGTAGGTCAATGAAATATTTACTATAGGCAATCTCGTCGGACCTGTATAGTGACAAGTTACTGTTCCAATCTGTATCCTAGATAATTTTAGCGCATATACAAGTTAATTAACAATCCTATCGTCTCGGTGTAAAAATATATAAGTGTAGGTCGCTGTTTAGGCTCATAAAGTGTCTGATATACTACATTAGTCACATAAATCGTATCCCCACAGTTATCACGTTGATGTTGGCTTCGCAATTACGCTTCTTCGATGTATACTAACAGGTTGCCAAAAAGAGAACGTTCTGATTTGCTCAAAAAACCTTTGATTCGGCTGTTTATTGCAGCCTCATCGGATTCCGCAGATGGCTTGTTCTGACGAATTATATATTTACAAATCAATTTGCAATGCGATTTGCACTGTTAGTTTCCCGAGACGTGGCAAATTTTTGTCATTTTTAAGAAAGATACGAGCCCGTGTTTTTTGGAAACTAACTTTGATTAATTAACTAAAAGAACATACCCGTCCGCAAGCACACTCCTGCCATTATACTAATGGTTTACGAATTTATTACGTTTGAGTTACAAATTTGTGCTTTCCTGTTCTGATCAGTTCGATCTGATAAGCCATATTCGACTATTCGAACATTAGTATGGCTATCAGCCATTGAGCGTGTGTACAGGATCGTGTACACATGCAGTATATTGATAGCAAGATTTCCCCGAACTCGCTGCATGAAAATAAAGTTCATATCAGCGCTTTTTTCCCGCCACGCTTACTGTGTTTAGGGTTAGGTAAGCGCGGAGTGTTCGCGACTCGCGCTGCGTCGTTACCAACTTAGGAAAATCTTCTCATAGCGTCACTAGTCTATGAAGATATTACACTCCCATGATCCATACTTTAGCCTAGCTGAGACGTAATTAGCACTCGCGAATTCAACTTAGCTCAAGCCCAACACATTATTATTATTCACACCTAGCTCAGAGCTCTAATGTATTCTCTGTCACGTGTTTAGTGTCAAGTGTTTAGGTGTATAGGTAGGTTAATTAATGGAAATACCGTGTATTGAACAGCAATAATATTTGTCAAGCGCGAAAATTACTTCGTATGTAGTTGAAGTGTAAAGTAGGTCTAATAGTATAACTAATTCACTAACAATAGTTAACTTGTGTACAGTGCTTTTGTGTGTTAACTGTTACCGTTTAGATGTATGCACTGTAGTGTGGGAAAATGCCAGGACTCGAAGCTTTATTAACACATGTACAGCCATAAACTGTAAGCTGCAAATTGTTAGTCAAGAGTGTACCAACATAACTTCTGAAAAGTATACTGACCCCACCCGAATCTAGGCTCTAGGTAGAAATCAAACTACTTCGTTAAATGCTTCAGAATTATATACCTACGAGAAATTTCCAATTATTGCCACATTAGCCCGAAAATAACTAAACTGAAAACAGTTAAAATGGTGATTCGTGTCGTCCGCGGAGAATGGTTCACTCAATGCATTCATTACTAAGACTGCATTAACTTGAAAATTGTTTCAATCTTACTGTTACGAAAAAAATCGGAGAATCGTTTTATATTTTTATTCAAGATTTTATGGATGCATTTGCCTCATACTCGTGTGTGCTTGTTTCCTTTAATGATAATAATAATGCCTGGTGTGCAGTTTTAAGCGTAAACTAAGATGGCGCGGCTGGCGCTGCCGGTTCGCCACCGCCAGTGATCATGTCGTGATGACGTTGACTGCAGCGTCGTCTAACAGCGTCCAACTTTCTTGTATCTTCTTTCTTCTCCTCGCAGGTATGGTTGGAGTAATTCCCGATAACCGAATGCTCCTCGGTGAATATGTTAACATGAATACTATGGCGGGACACTCGTGAACGCTTCGAAATAACACTGTTGAAATGTTTCATTAAATTGATTAGCATAAAATGACGTCTGCAAGTTCCATAAATATTTATAAGATCGGCTAGAACAAACCAAATTAACGGCAAAGCAACGAATCCACTAGGAAAGTTTTGCGTTATTTTTTTAATTAATATATTGGATTAGGAGCGACCACTTTTGTGCGACGTTAAATTTATAAATTAATTATTTTACCCGCGGATATTGTTAATGTATGAATGCTTTTTCAATTTCAGCTCATAATTTGGGCATACTGTGTTTGTCTTTCACTTCTTTGATTGCGGATCTCTTGTAGGCAATATTCATAAATTCCAATTAGACGCATAAAAACACGTTGTCGTTTATTTTAAAGTTTAATTTCGTATATAATTCAACTCTCTCGCTCATCCTACAAAGCTCTATTCTAGATGTTTAATCCTCGTTTCGTGTTTTTATTTTACCTTGGGTCATACATTTATTGGCGTCTACCAAAATGTCCCCCGTCTGTTGGCACTTTCCACCCCAACTGTTCACAGACGCAAGCTTGACAAGCCGGGTCGAGCAGGGCAGGGCGATTTTGTGGTGCAGGCTGTGTAAATAAAAGTGGAGCAAGGAAGCGTCCGAGCTAGGCTAACCCACGGTATAAATTTCCGTTTTTAATCTGAGATATTTACTGTTGGGTCTTCTTAAACGTGCAGCAAAATGTGTGTAGCGCTTCTTGTTGTACACATTTGTGTTCTTGTGAAAATGTTGTGAGTGAAATGAATCGTATTGCAGCTTGGAATCGGTAAGTGACTGGTTCGGACGGTGTGAGTGTGATGACTATTGTTTATTCTGTACGAATATCGCGGTGCGAGAATGACTTGATGAAACGATCGATATTATCACTGTGTTATTATGAATGAGACACCAAAATGTTATTGTTAAATATTTTCAATTACGATATCCCTGATATCGCCGACGAATTATTATACATGTGTTGATTTGCTACACTCTTCATCGACGTTGCAAAATGGACTTGGTTATGTGCGTGTGTCAGTGTGAATAATATGGCGTACTAAAAATGTGTCAGTTACTTTCACCGATAATGTTTAATACATATCTTTACAATATATTACGATTAACTAAAATGCTAACTTATTCACTAATGGACTGTGGTAAATGTCTGCTACTAAATATCCGACAAGAACATTGCTTATATTGACAGTGAATTGACTTGCAAATCATTTCACAGTCTCAACTATACGTACGCCATGGTTTGCTAAAAACGTTATACTTTATGAAGTTTCATAACAATAAAGATGCTATGATGTAAAATAATTTGTATGTGAGCTACAACTTGTTTAGCTGATCATTTTTAGACACAAAAAGGCGTTCAGTATTTACACTTGGGGCTGCGAGATATCTTTATAGCTATAGATATATATTTACCCACCCACCTACCAAACTTATTGGAATTTTCTGACTCATCCAGTTTAGATTTGATACGGTTTACATTATTTTCTTCTTCGGAAATTTTGACTAGCATATAATAAGGCGTATATAATATTTATATTGAGAGAATAGTGCACCCCCGTTCTTTTAAGCAAATCATATTGAAGCTATTTTTATTTTATGAGCTTTCAATCCAATATTCCTTTCATAGTCGCTTGTGTTTCGATTGGATTAAATTGTTGTGTGCAGTAAATAGCCTGTCAGTAGTCATCGCATTTGGAACATAGAATTGACGCCATAATTGGCTTTGTCATGTTTTAGACCCATTCGTGTCATTTTTATGCTCGTATTTTCAAATCTCCATACACAATTTACTGCCTACACAGTAGACGTGGTTTTCGTAGAGTGAAAGCCCTCGCCATGCGCTGGTGGTTTATAGATTAATCAATCGTACTGCTTGTCAATCCATGCTACACATGCTTTCGTGCTTACGACTGAACGATGCCAATTATTGTTTGCCGTCTTACTAGCTCAGCAATAGATAATTTTCTACTCGAACAATGCGCCCAATTAACAGCTCCTAGCGAGGCGAGCGCTTAGGCTCCCCACAAAAACAAGGCTGATATAAGCTTAAAGCCGAAACAATAATCACCAATTTCGAAGCGCAAAGTCTGCATCGATGAATGCCCGAGGTGTTGTGAAATAAAACACGTGCATATAGAAATCAGATCACGTTCCTAATAAATTGAACATAACTCTAAGATGACTCCTTAAAACATTCCCAAGTGGATTGATAGCTTGCCTTGCATCATATTTATTTGTTATTTCTTCATGAACACACAGTGTATACAGCAGGGTGTAGAGCATATTTTTTCTCAGCCAGTGCATAAACTAGCACACAGCATTGTATCCCACCTTGTGAAATATGGCCGTGTAAATCTCAAGTTGCGTTGCTAAGCGTCGGCTCGGGCCGAGACCGGCTCCCGGTTAGCGTCGGTCGCCGAAGGCGTCGGTGAACTAGCGTCGCTCCGTCCCGTACGCTCAGATAATGCTATCTGTCACAAGCCCGCATCGACGAACCGCTCATTTCTTTGTCATTTGTAAACTCATATCTTGCCTGACGACACGTGGAGCGCTGAATTTAGGTCAACATAAATATTGTTCACTCTTCTCATTGCTAATAATCCGATTGGCTCAATCAACGCTAATGGTATTTAGTTAAAAATACATCCAGGCGTGTAATTTTAGGACAGATTATGACAAAAAGTATTTCAAGCTTTTATGTGTATGAATCTGTGAGTGATTGCATACCCTCAAGCACACAATATATAGTATGCGATCAAATCACTCGCTGCCAGTGATTGCAGATTTAACCGAAGCTCATCAACATTGCCAGTGAATTTCATTTACCTACAATAGATATTGTAGAGGCTTTTACACCTGTACTTTCCGAATAATAGCTTATAGTGTGTTTTTTAACTAAACCTACCTTAAAACCATTTATATAGTGCTTGTTGCTTTAGAATATTATTGGTGTAATAATCTGAGACATTTCGTAGTTCGTATACCGTAGACGTATTCCAATATAGGAAAGGCATTATTGGATTTAGAGCTCATTGTTGATAGTAGTGTGACATTATTAGATGTCAAGCTGGTGTTTTTATCGGTTTTTACCACTCTGGATGGGTCAGATTATTCAGTGAAGGCCATTTATCAGCCTTTTCGTTTCGAGATCTCACCTTTTCACATTTTACGAGGGATAAATTTTAATTTTACAGACAGTTAGTAACGTCCTCCAACATTTCCTTCAAATCCAACTAGAATTACGTAATCCTTGGACGCTTTTTTCAATGAACTTTGTGATGATATAACACGCCACACTAGAAACGCTCCGTTGTCACAGTCAGTTAAATGATAATAAAAGAAAGAGGCGAGATGAGATAGAAATGTTTCCACCAATCATCCACTGAACAATACGAGTTTATCTCAAAGTCGCTTTACACACATACCTACATTAAAAGGAATACATACCGTTAGGCACGAAAGAGAAATGAGATAGTTTACAAGAAGAAAACAAATGAGTTTGGAACGAAACGGCTGCCCTGGGCTCTTCTGGACCCCATGAAGAAACGACCCAGCTGCCATCTATAACGTTGGGCGAGTAGACAAAAGTTAGATACTTTTTCTATACTGCAATCTTATTAGAACGTTTTTGTGGACATTGTAGAGTATAATATTTTCTCTACATTTAATCATATTTGTGTCCTATAGTGTGGAAAGTATACTGTAGATTAAACTAATTCATTGTTATCCGCAATAGAAGTGCAATCTAGCTCTCCTCGTAACGATAGATTCGAAGTGTGCGGGATTTTAGCCCTTTGTAGTTGAGAACAAGTGAGTGATTTTCTACTAACGTAAAACTCCCTCTAGAGCTACCGAGTGGAGAGAACTGTGCGATTATAGAATACTAAATACGCGTAGAAATAATGCGTAGAATACCAAGTGTTGCTGTTTTAGTGTAAAACGTAGAGACTTGAAGAGTGAAGTTTTGGCAATTTATTAACATTCCACGTGTTACTTATTAAATAATCGGTGTTAAATGAGTTTAGACCGTAGAATAGCGCTGTAGTGGTATGAATGTGTGGGTGACAATGTGGATTAAATTGTACTAACAACTACTAATTGACCATATATCATTATTAAACATACTTAATAGCCAAGTGTTCTTAGCCAACAACTACTTTGTTGGTAGTTTATCAACGGTGTTAATATTAGCTACATAGGCTCTATCTATATATACCTACTCATAGCAACTAGACGTTAGCGTATTTAGTTTAATGAATTCATAGCGTAGGACACGTTTTGTGTTTCATTAGATAGTAATTTACAGTTATTGGTGGTTAATCTCTGTACCTCTTGTGCTAATCGCTGCTCTGTGAACTAAGCTAACCGCCCTTTTTCTCTTAGCATTGCTGACCTGCGAATGGGTGTCCACTCATCAAGGATAATCGCTTGTTTCTTTCAGCTCCAATTCGTTTTGTCATTCATTTTGCTTCTCTGACCGCTAGCCTTTACATTTAGATGATAATAAAATGAAGTATGATAATATTTGAGGCAGAACTCAGAAGATTCATATTGTAATGCAAATGTTACATTAATTCATACGGTTGGTTGGTGGCGTTGCTGGTTTATCTCTGCATTTGCTACTAAAATTGCAACCATGTGAAATTGCTGCTATTCATTCAGGATGCACATTTAAACGACTTTTAATAATAATAGTCTCTCTTTGCATGCCGTTTTAAAGTTCAGAAAGTTGCTATGCAATTGAATATCATATTAATTTACATCTCTGCAGGGCATTGAAAACTTTTAAATTGCATTAAAAACTTTGACTCGCAATATGGCTTAGATCGATTGAAAATGCTACGAAATTTTGTCTGCGAAAATTATGTTCATTATTAGAAGTCGGCATCTACAAAAATTCCCACTGTTTATCGATTTGCCCAAACACGCTTCCTTTTGACGAAGTTTACTTACACTTAAGACGTCGATAGGTATTATTTTTCTCAAATTACGACGTTACCAAAATGGTGGTTTGAAAGTAAATCTGCAAGAAGTTCGTAGACCAATTTCTTTTTTTCATACAAATTGAATTAAAAGCACCACCAATCATAATAGATGTGTTAATTACACGTGAAGTATAGATTGAATTCTGCGTATTTATTTACGTGTCTATGCATTAACGTATTATTCCCGTTTTGTAAGTTATAACGTTAATATATGTTTTTCAAACGAAACTTAATAGAAGTACAAGCAGACAAAATCTCAATTAGTATCGACCTGAGTTTACCTTAAAACTTAAAACGCTCCTTAAACCCACAAAACCTTAAGACGGATAGTCACCGCGCCGCGATCACCTAGAAATACCGATTCCTCCTCGTCAATCTTCCCGCGGGTTCTTTGTCTTGTAATAAACCCCGTCTCCTATGGAGAAGAAT
This sequence comes from Lednia tumana, assembly GCA_003287335.1. NCBI lineage: Eukaryota > Metazoa > Arthropoda > Insecta > Plecoptera > Nemouridae > Lednia > Lednia tumana. The sequence continues at coordinate 30,047 of QKMV01000117.1, forward strand.
GCTTGACGTCGTTTTTGGCCCAAGTTCGCTGTTTGGATCTCACGACGAGATCAGAGACGATGAGGTGTGAAAGAGACTCGAGGGATCGAACATTTTTTAAGGGGTGGAGAGATTCCGAGAAATTACTGGATTAATCTTTCGGAACTGTCCCTTATAGTGTAACGCCATGGGCTGGAAGGGATATTAAGAAGTACTTAAAAAGTTTTGTGTAAAGTAAAAAATTTCGCCTCACCATCGCTGTGTGCTTGAATCAATCATGTACCAAATTGGACAAATAAACACATTCTCGGCTCTCAACCCATTAACACTTGTGAAACGTTTTAATTGCAGGTATTATGTCCAATCAGTCGCCTCTCGCTGTGGCATCAATCGGATTTCGTTATTTTTGTGTGCTGTGCTATGATGTGCCGTGTTGTGTTTGTGTTGTCCATGTGTTGTGCTGCTTTGAATGAGGGGGGGTGCTTTAATCGTGTGTGTTTCTGTGTGTTTGCAGTGGACCTAACGAACGGCCAACTGACTCCCAACAATAACACACCACTCCTGACACAGGCGTTATCAGGTAGATAGCACTTTCCTTTACTCGATCACTAGCGATCACTAGCGCCACTCAGTGCCACCAGCTATCGATATAGTGGATGTCAGGATCAAATGACTGATGGTCGAAGGAGATGGGGGGGGGGGGTGAGATAGAGAAATCGGATCACCACCTTCCTGTTGTAATGTTTGCGAGTCGTCGTCGTCTCCGTGGCGCGACATCGACGACGACGATGACGGCGACGACAACGACGACTTCGATGTCGAAAACTTTTTACCTCGCTAGAGCGTCGAAAATGTGATCTAGAAATGGTATGGTTTCTTTTCCCCCGGTATTTTCCGTAGGAAACAAATCAAAATGACGGTGGCGCCGTTTCGCGTCTTGCTCGAACTCGAACAGAAAGTTTTAAAAACTTTTCACCGATCTTATACATACTTCTTCCTCCTTCCACCCTATTACCTCCCTTCGCAATATTTTCCATCTACTTCCATTAGGTCTTTTATCATTATCTGTCCTATTGTTAGGGCACAAACAACAAATGATAACTTTATTTGGATACATTTCGGTTTCGCTTCAGTGCGTGTAAGATGCACAAATCAGAAATTTCATTAGTTAAAGTGCCACCATTTTGCTACGTACATGGAGAGTAAATTACTAAGCAGGCCAAGACCAACAAACTTTTTTAAAGAAAGTACGCTAATATCAGCTTCAATAAGTCAGTGAAAACTTATCCACACAGAATTGATCAAACCTTTCACTTTGGAATCCCCTCGGTTACCGAACGGTTTGGCATGTTGGATACACCGGTTCTCGTGAGATCACCGAAGTTAAGCAACATTGCGGTGGACC
>QKMV01000118.1:0-31326 GCA_003287335.1 Lednia tumana
CTCTCTCTCTCTTTCTCTCTCTCTTTCTCTCTATCTTCCTCTCTCGTTCTGTTCATCATTCCTCGTCTATCCCTTCCATCCCTTCCTCATCTCTCTCTTCTCCGCCTTTCTGATGCTCTGTTTCACACGTTTCCCTCGCATGCTACGACAGCCCAACCGAAGGCAAGACCGCGGACGCGAGAGAAACAATTCCGTGCGAAATTGATTCACGTTGGGGGTCCATTGCCTTCCTGCCATGTTATAGTAGCAGAAAAGCTGGCTTCGCACCGCCCCCCCCCCCTCCCTCCCGCTCTACCCATACCGCTATTCCCAACTGTTCTTAATTGATGCCTCGCACAACCCACTTCACTGTCACTCGGTCAATAATAACAATGCATCTCCCAGCTACACACACGCTGATCATTTGGGTAAATACGTTGGGCAGACTGACGCCTGTATTATTTTGTGGCTAAAAATCAACGCTTGTCCATATTTGTGCGTGAGAAAGTCAAAGCTTTCAATTTCCACTAAACGTGTGGAGAAGGGTAGCACACAGAAGTAGATGTTAGCTTTTTCTTTCGGCTATGCTAAATTTGTGTTATCCCTCGTGTATGTAGCGCGACTCGAAATGTTTTTTGCGTAACTCATACGGCAAAGTCATTAGAATCGGCACATTTGTACATGGAAGAAAAGCTCCGCCGTACCCGAGGCGCGATCAAGATTGTGAACGCTAACGGTACGAAGCCACCTCAGAGCAAGACAGAAAAAAAGGAGAAACACGACTACTAGACAAATGACAAGCTTTATCTCCTATAACGCCTTTTTATTCAAGTCTTGCAGCTGATTTAAGGACGACGCCAAAAAGTAGGACCGATTTGCAGTGGGAGATGAAACGCTCAGAGGGTCATGACGAGGAAACAGCACTTATCAAGGGCACTTAAAGTCACTTTTATTGCTCCCTGATAGGCTGTAAAAGTGTTACGAGTGATAATTCAGTCGAATGGCTTAGGCGGGACGCAACGCACGTTCTTCGTCTTGTACTGATATCAAACACAAAAAGCTCATTGGTGCCAGATTCTTTCACCAGCTTCGCTATTTTTTATATTTAAGACTCTTTCCCTACCGTGACTGTTTCTTTTTTATTTCTTCTGTGGTTGTTTTTATATTCGTGGAATTTGAACAAAAAGATTGGCGAGATTCCAAGTGTAACGTCCTTCAGGACACGATTGTTAACAACAAGGATGAGGACAGACAGTTCGTCGTGCCTAAGAAATCACCATGCATTCCAGGATTGACCGTAAAGGCTAATTTTCGTAGGTTCACGAAAAAGCTAAATTTATGTATCTATAATTTATTTGTAACCCAGCTCATGTCGATTTAAAGTTTGCCTTTTTATTTGATAAATAAAACTTTGTGTTCCACCTCTCCCAAATGAAATAATTAAGGTATGAGCTCGACGTGGGATTCACTTTAAAACGATGTTTGACTTGTTTTTTTGGACGGACTAACGATGTAAATAATTGATAACATTTGGGACAGACTCACCGACAGAACTTTGAAATGTTTAAATATAAAAACTCAGCAAAGATCTATGGGGTAGCGGCATATTTGTTTGCTAATTAACTCATGGCCAAGTTCTGAGAAACTTTTACTTCCAGTTTTATTGCTGTCTATCATGCATGCAGCCATTCATTCACCTTAATTATTAATTGTTTCGCTTAAAAAACCAAATTCACTTGAAACTTTCCACCTTAATGGCCACTCAGAGTAAAGTTACATTTTGTAATTACGTTCTACTTTGAGTGTAGTGAAAAACCCCGTCTTGCCAACCATACTGAGTTGATTGAAACTCGTTTGTGTTTGGTACCGCGAGTCAAGCTCTTGCTCGACCGACCGACGCAGACATCTCATAAGACGAATTGTGCGGAAAACTTGCGAGGAAACACAATATCATGCAAACCCGTCAACGAATTTCCTTCACGTGCAGAATGTCGATTCAAGTAAAACGTTCAGAAGCCCTTAGACTGCAGCTGACCGTTTAGTTCACGTACTACATTCAAGTTCACATGCATGCGTTTAATTGGTGGAAGCCAGCAAAATTCCAAACTCTCGAAATTCACACTTAGCTTGATTTGACAATAAAACTAAACACACAGGCTTTTTTTCTTTATACTACAGAACCAATTTGCAGGGTGAAAAGAGTAGCCAAGGAAATACCCGTGAAATGATTGCCTTGGACCAAAATAATAATGCAAGTTTTGCACGGTACACGAAAAGCTGTAAAGCGCGAGGTGTAACTTTTCACCATTTTCCTTGTCTGGTTTATTGTTATTTTTGCTCAACACTTTCTCGGCGTCTCGTTAGAAACGATGTCACCACTAAGAGAAGCGACGCTCGAGTTTTTTTGTACCACCTGCGTTGCTTCCTTACACTGTGTCTCCCCCGTCCTCTTCTTCTTCCTTCTTCTTCTTCTTTTTGTACCTTCCCTTAATTAAATCTCTCCCCTATACACCCGTCCCGTCGCGTCCCGTCCCACACCTAGCTCTCTAGCCTGATGCTACCGCGGGAGGAAGTGACGTCACGCCGTTCTGCGGTCTCTGATATGAAAATTACCCGGGTGATGCGTCAAGCTCGAGTTTCTTCATTGCAAGCCTCGAGGCTGTATAAGATCCCAAGCCACTCGTATCTTCCAATAAGCCATGCATGCGAAACATTCATACGGGCTGCGTCTGCTTCGGCTTGTTGTTTTCAAGGAACGCATGGAACCTCAAAACACAGAAAATCGCTAATATGATGCGTGGAAATCACTGGGTAGGAGGAGGTAGAATACATTAAAAAATGGTAGTGAAAACCTTTACGAGGGAAAACGAAATATTCTGTTTGCACAACATGTAAAAGTTTCATACGGACGGAAAATTTCCCTTTCTAAAAGTACCTAGCTTCTACAGCAGGGTGCCTAAGCCTGCTTCACTTTCCTCGAGTGCGTATTCATCTACCTGTTGATGATTATGATCATAACGTCACACTAATACAGCGACGTTATTCAAGGACCCTTTAAAAAAATTCAGCCCGCAAACTCATCTCGAAAACCTCTTTAAATCTCCTCAGCTGAGAACTCTATTCTTTTTCCCTCTCGTTTTTTTTCGCAACGATCCATTGGTGTTTGCTCCCTCTTTTTCTTTTCGCCGTTCTTTTTTTCCCTCTCACGTATACAAAGAGACGTGAGGGGTGGAATGCGATTCAAAAGGGTGACAAGTGCACAAACACTTGACACTTGCCCTCAGAGGAAAAATAGCTTTATCGTCTTTTCATTGCTAAATGGGTTGGACATGATTGTGAATTAAACAAAGCAGTTAGATGAAGATGCATACCTGAAATCTCATTACCATCCGTTTCCAGATTCAATAGCTTTATTTTACCGGACTCGAAAGAAATCGGCTACTTCGAACACGACGGTGTAACATTTGTGGGTGTTCATTTTCTAGCGAGTTTATTACTCGGCTACCGTAATACACTGATGGTCCATATTCAGCAAGATCACTGCTGTTGATCACAACACCGATATTATGTAATGCATGGGGTTAGCCTCTAATGAATGCCTATAATGTGCAGTTTTATAGGTCTCTTGGCATAACGGCCCTTGGTTTATCCCTACGTATGAAGCATGCATGCACATGGCACTATACGGTTGAAATTACTCCCCTGCTTCACCGTTGTCATCCTTGTCCTCACTTCCTATATCTAGACACTTCCTTCTTCCTCTGCATCCTCTCTTTCAATTTCATATCTCCCACTCTCTCTAGATTCGTGATCAATATCCCTTCCTTTACTTCACCCCTGGTCCCTCCATTTCCCCTCTCCTTGTCTTAATTAGGAGTTGGAATCTGTGGCGGACACACACATATACAGTGAGCGCGGGTGGCCCGAGATGCTAGCGCCGCGCTCTTGGAGCCAGCTGATATGCGCCACTCCCGCCGCCTAACCACCCTCTAACCACCCACCAACCACCCCCACGCCAGCACACAAACTTCAGTTTTATCATGATAAAACTAGGGACTCGTCCCCTTCCGCAAACGAATTATCCTCCCCTTATTGTAAAAACAGGGATCTTATTAATTTCAGCGTTATTGGTTTGTTTCAGATTTGTCGATAGGCAGAAGAGAATCACCTCGATACTTGGCAATGAGCAAGGTAAGTTGAAAAAAATCCTTTGGAATAATCGATATTAAATCTTTTTCTTCTACCGGAATCCTAGAAGTGCACGTTTACGACCACGATTTTCGAAACTAGCCATCCCATCTGTATTGGGATCTTATATCTACAACGACTGCTACCGCTCAAAATATGCCCTACAGCATATTGCGCCTTGGAGAGTTGATCGACATAAAGATGCAGATTGCAGAACACATTGTTGTTATGGAGGCTGTGTATTTTCTAAAGCAGACTAGAACAACCTGTGGAAGTGCATAGTAAAACAGATTGTCTCGAGGCTAAAGGAGCTAGTTTTTAGTAGTCTCGACAGCCCATTCTATCTTCGAAAAGACGACATTGCCACGGGTTTTATCCGTTTTCTCGTCTTCGCCATTCCGATCCCAAACAATTCACCTCGCGATCTGGAAGACCTCTTTCCGTGTGTCACGTTTAGGGGGCGAAGAGGAAACACAAAAACGTGCCCCGAAATCGGATATCAAAATTGGTTTCAGTCGAGGGCCGCCGAATGCCACACGACTGCTTCCTATACTCACGACCAATGTGTCACAAGTGCTTTCTTTTAGGCTATATTTGTGCGATGCGTATTGCTTAATTAATCGTGCTTTCTATATTAAAAACCAAATGATCTTGAATCATTGATTAAAAATACGTGTACATTTATTCTGGAATTTCACAAACACTGGGTGTAACACGCATGTCATTGTCGCGTAATCGGTAATCACACTTGCCGGTGGAACATTATGATACGCATCAATCGGCCGTTCGAGTGGTGTATCTGAATCTAGAATGAACCGTGTGATTTTCGAACCTGATTGGTGGTCTGTCTGATGTCAGATAACGGAAAAAATATATTGTAATCATCATGAAAATGGCTATAGATACAATCAAAGAAGCTAATCTATTCCACTAAGGATATAGGTTCCACAGTCCACAGCACCAACGGCAAGCACCATTACTGTGACGGCTAAATTCGTTTTCAATTATATCTATTTAATGTATATCTGATAGACACGTAAAATCGCATGCTTCATACCATCGCGCGACGAAAATGATAAAAATGCCATTATTAAACTTGACATTAAGAGCTCTGATCAATAACAGTCCCCCTGATTATTTACAACCATTATAACACTCGAACAGACACGATATTGCAGTGCGCCAGTTCGTAATTAGGTTCTAGCTTTCGCACACTTTCTAAGGATATCTCCGTGATATGTTCTGCATGAGAAAATAAGGTAATCGAATCATTCGTTGCACACACCTTACGAGATATTCTTTTTTGCCGGCAATAAGTACTGTAGCACGGTCTAGTAGCTGCGATTTCCCTAAAGCTTTTCCTGCTCTCCGTTCGTTGTTAGCGTTGGGGCAATTCCCCAACGTGTGAGCCGTCTTCATCAGCGCCTTGCTAGCGCGAGGGACATTATCCGCGACTATAGTCTATAAACAAGATGATACCAACACACCTACTCGACACTTTTCTCGTTTATCTATAGAAAGCATTACAGAAATCTCACCTTTTATCCTTTGGCTGCTTTGCTCCAGCCTGGTTTCCATTACAAGCTATGTTGACCATCCTCCTTCCGATAGCCAAATCGGACATTACGACAATGTACTTGGTGTCCACGTGAATTGGTATACTTACAACCTAACCTTCGTAACACCACCGCGAAAGCCTCAACACGTATTTTTTTGTGACGAGGGAGGGGCGTTAGCCCTATTTTAAATTCAACCAGAATTTATTACAAACAAATTGCTTGGCTGAAAAATGCGCGTAATTTCTTTAACTCAATCTAATCTTTCATTGTCTTGTTTTCTCGTTTTTCTGATTGCCGCGTAAACTGTTCTTCCTTCCTTTTTATCCGTTCCGCAGATTTGATTTATTGTTTGCGACATCCGTCGCTCATCTGAGAGTCGCAGCCAGTAAACATTGGCTCGCTGGCACGACGCTAGGCATCGATCAGCATTGATCAGCAGGCAGCGCCCTTGTCCTCCCCCTTCTCATTCTCCTCCGCCGACTTAAGCAGATTCACAGGGAAGATTATACGTGGTCCCCGAACACCTGCCACCCTTCTTCTTTACCCCTCACAGCAAAAACACACGTTATGTTTTCTTTTGGATTTTATGTCTAATGATTAAAAAAGAGTCATCTAATCCATCTTTGATATGCAAGAAAACTAATTTGTCCTCCCTGCTCTACATTATGCCTTCAAATTCTACCCTGGTATAATCAGATAGAACTCACTTTATTTTCGATTTTTAACGATAGCTTTCCTGATATTTATGCCTCTGTTTACCGTAATTAATACCGTGACATTTTAACTGTGTGATGTCTATTCTAAGTGCCTTCTTAGTATTCCTAAACCTGAGCATTCTCGAATGAATGAATCTTCTTAGACTTTTACTATCTTGACGTAATCTTATTTCCAAACGAGATGCTACCCATGGGTGCTCTTTGTCTTTTAGCCGTTTTCTTGGCCGGATGCATTGGCGTCGGGACGCATGTGAGACTCTTCTAGATCATTGACAGGAATGGAAAGATGTTGAGCGATTGCTCTCATAGGTGAATCGCCGCGACGCGAGTCCACTCACCAAAGAGACCGGCACCTCCACCTCTATCCTCCGTAACGCAGTTCGAAAGCCTACAGCGAAAACAATTTCCACTCAGTGTAACGCACTCACACTTGGAGCCGTGCCCTAAAAAAAGTGAATTTGGCATCAGATTCACATATTCAATTTTAAGACCATAATTTAAGTGTATAAATGTATTAGCAGAGCTTGTTTCAATTGGATTTTAAGCATGTAGATTTTAGATCATAGCAACCCAATATGATAAAAGGGTTGTGAGACCTGTGTTGTTATCATGGTAAACGGAATCGCTCGGCCGCGTTGTTATTTACCAACGAGCGACTATACAGCGTCGATGTTGAGACAAATGTTGGCCCGCGTTTCGACCACCGGCGTGACGCGCGGGCGTCTCTGGCGTTCACGCACGTTCGCAGGCCTCGTTGATAACTAGGTGTGTAAGCCACGCCGAACATCGGGCAATAAAACACGGAAAGCACTCGACCACGCATCGACTGGCGATTGCGTGATAAGTGCTGCAACGCGACGTACCTACATCACGCTTCATGCTGAAATGTGATTTCTTATTTAAAGCAAGTATCACCGAACTCACGGTTTATATTAAAACAGCGATAACCTTTTAACGAATATAACTGTTTTTTTCCCATTCCTTTTTTATGACCAGTGATATTTGTCTGGACGGCCGTTGTTTCACAGACTATGATGATGGCCAGTATTAAGAGGAAATCTCCCATCAAGACCCTGTAGTAAAGGGAAGCTGAGTATGCACTAAATTGATAATCAATATGCGACATTACCGCATAGCGAAATGGTTTAGCGCCGGGCCACATAGCAGTATCAGAGACTGTGGCGACCAGACAAGATAAAGCGAGGAACTTATTCTTCGATTTCAAATGAAAACAGTGCATGTTTAATAAAATAATTACTGACACATACACGGTGTGTATTTCAACGCTTCGTTAAAAATCACAGTCAACTTCAACCAAAGAAAAAATAATCGACTTATTCATATAGTATTAATATTTATACGCTACTCGGTCTTTCCTAGTCTTTCTATACACACCTAGTTGGTGGTTGCAGTAATTCTTCCCGCAGAGTAGTGCGACTGATGAAGTTGTTTAATGAGCTGCCAGCCTCACCTGGCGTCCTCTCGTTCCGACCCCCCCGCAACAATCTCAGACCAATGTATTTATACGTAGACATCCCTATCGTTTAATATCGCGCTACCGCAGCCTACCAATCGCTCGCAGCAATATAGCTTCTTGTCGAGGTTTCAACCCCGAAGAATAACTCCTTCTCTTGTTCAATAAAAGCCTGTCAGTCCTCGAAAAGTGATAACACAAACGAAACATTACCAGTATACCTGCCTGGTTTCTCTAGACACAGATTTTAATATTGAATAGTTTATTGTAATGCTCGCCCAAATTTATGAATATTACATTTAAGCCAAGCTTGGTCTTGGAGCGTGTTCTTCAAAAGAAAACCGAACGTTATTCATAATTTCATAGCTGAAGTTAAAATTACAATCAGTAAACCACGTTCAGTTTTTATGTGTGTTGGTTTTCTTATACGAGATAACGCGGTCGGCCTATTTTATAGTCTAAGGTAATATTCTCATAGGAAGGAAAACACAATTGTTGATTAAAAAATCATTTTAAAATGTGTAATCTTAGGACCAGCATCTTCGGAGCTGCTTAGCCGACTAACTAACGTCTTCTCCCTCCCCCCTCCACCCTTTCTTCTTATCCCATCCAGTGACGCTTATATACAGGATCGATGATGAAGCTGAATAAATTAGTGGTAAAACTGGGATATAAAATTTTGAATATGAATGGGAAATTTTGCATCCGTAATAAGCTATTTGAGAAACAAAGCACAGCTGACGAGAACATATGTAGATGAAGGACCAAGGAAGAGGGAATGGCGGAATGGAAGGGTAAAAATATTGGAGGTACACGAAAGTCAGGGCACGGTGAATTAAACGAAAAGAAACTTTGTTGATTGATAAAAAGCATCGTAACTGTAAATACTTCAGTTTCTTTTTTAAGCGTACATCAGCAGTAATTCACAGGTTATTATTACCCCTCGAATTTTTCAATTTTACGTAAAAGAAAAAGATGAAGATTGTTCAAAAACGGTACAAGAATCGTTCATTGTAGTCAAGCGATCAAACCGGAGCAAATTTTGCTACTGATCAGTGAAGTGTGCACCTGCATGCACCTAAAATTATACACTTAATCCTTTTAAAAAGTTAAGAAAACAAATAAGTATGGTTTAAGCAGCATATTTAAACTTCTCATAATTCATTTTCGAGTTTTATTAATGTAATAATTTCCTGGGAATGAAAGAGCTTGTATCAATTAGTGAATCGAAGTTTTTAATAATGCGGAAAAGTTGTAGCTTAACTTTTTTCAACAATGTTCATTAGCAACGAGTGCGTCACATCAAGTTACAGCAACACATTTCATGTTAAGATTAACATTGAGGTGTTCAAGAAGGGAGGACGACGAATATTGTATTATCATCTCCGTGTATCGTTCATCCATCAATTTGTGTAAGTTAACGCGGTGTTCGGAAGATTGAAAAGAAAACTTTTAGAACTTTGTATTGTTCGAAAAAAAACTTGACACCTTTCATTTTTAAAGCTACCGCCAAGACAGACAATGCTCGAAGTCAAACGGCGATCGTAATTCCCTCTGCTTCCCAATCATGGTATACTTTACCATCGTAAGAATTCTTTCATCGTATACGATGCATTTAATTGCCCCTACATGCTGGCATCCCCCGCGAGTTCGCAACACCTCCCCGTCAAAACAGTGAGCTCTTCTCGTGATCCACGTATTTATCTATTCATATCGGAGTAAAATAGATGGCCTGTCATGCTAGACATTCATTCTAGAGATGTGAGCTGTGCGGTGGCATACAAGGGAAAAAGAGCACATAGGCACAATCGTCAATAATCTCTTGACAGCAATAACTGTCATTTAAACAGCATCAACAGTTTGCCTCACGGCGGCGCGCGAAAGCTTCCTTGTCAACTTTACACACGCCGCATCAAAGGTCTTCTACATTTCCACGGCCTCTCTTTTATGTGTGGGCGCGAGAAAATGACTTTCCCCCTTTTTTCTCGGCTCGTTCGCTTCGTGTTGAGCCGTGACGAATCACCCCTGACCCAACTGAGTATATGGCTATCCCGTGACTTGATGAATGTGTCCACACAAAGTGAATGCCCACCTGTTGAAAAAAAAACCGCACTCGCACACATCTCCGGGCGTCGACATTTCACATGCTAAAAGCTTTGAAACCGGCTGCATGAATGCCATTTTGCGGCGCGCGGTGTCTTTTTACAGCTGCCACGTCCACAACTCGGAAGAGTGTCATTTAGGTGTGTATTGATCAAAGAGATTACCGTTAATTATTCAGCAACGACACTGTGATTATTGAATGGCGTGCTGCCAGCCGGACAACCGTCCCACCACGTGGGCGGTAGAGGGTACTGAGGGGGGAGGTGGGTATGGACAGGTCAACGATGAGCGTTCCATACAGCTGGCGCCCCATGCAAGTATATCAAGACCATGCGATAATTAACCAAGAGTTGAAAAAGAACCGTGTCCTGCACTCAATTCTCGTAATGCTTTTAAGCCGACTGGTTTAGTGGCCATACATAAGTAGAATGACGTTGTTTAGGATAAAAGCGCTGGGGCTGCTGCTGCAGTTACAACGGCATAGCCCTTAGCGAGCTCGTTGTCGGATTGTCGACGTCCGTGGAGGGTGGGGGAGGCGCGGGTGGTGGCGAGGGACGCCATGGCGGTGGGGGATGAAAGAAATCTTAATTAACGAGTCTATTGTTCTGAGAGCACTAGGGTGTGCACTGAGTGACGGCAAAGGAAAAACGAGGAAAAGAGGAAAATAGAGAAGCTGATTTTCTATTTAAAAGCGAGCGGTAAACGACACTGGACGGCTTGGTAAACCGTGGCTAACAGATCGATCAGCCAATATTAGTTGGCGAACCAAAAACTTTCGAATGAGGTGTTTTGCTGAGATATACAGTCTTTCTTCGGTCAAGTTAGAACACGTGGTCCTTGGGTAGATTTTCCAGGGATGACTATACTGTACAAGAGCAGCGACCACGTGGCTAGAATGCTAATCGCCTTCCACACGGATTGAATAATTAATTAGAATTCTTTCCGCTTTTTCTGTGGTTTCTTTTCTTGTGTTTCATTTCGAAGTGGATAAGAGGATTCAATAAAAGAGCGGACTTTTAAAACGTGTACCGCGCTGATTGCGGCCTATAGTTTGCATAGGGTTCGCTGCTGATGCTGATGCTGATGCTACTGCTGCTACTACTGCTTGTGACATGCTGCTCAAGATTTCTTCGATATACAAATTAACGTGATTGAGGCACTTCATACTTCATTGAGAGCAGCTATTTTAAATTATAAAATTTTAACTCGTATTGTTAAAACTTTAAAAGTTTCTCCGCAGTACAGGGTTTAGAGGCTACGTGAGGATTTTCGAGCACGCTTCGAGCAGCCATTGTAAGAGAACGACTAAAAATGCAGAATAATGCAATTGAATTGAATAAGCTCTAAAAAGCGAGTTCGTACAAATATATGTACTGCGATTTTTTGATAGAACGAAATTAGCGGACCAGAAAGGGGAGCTGGTATTAGGCATTTGTTGTTATACTTTTTAACTGAAGGTAGGTAAGCTTATTATAAGTAAGAAAATTGTAAAAGCTTCTGGTATTCTGCATTTGATGGAAATGGAATGGGGTTGATTTGAACTGAAAATTTTCCTCGTGCCGAGAAAAAGATACAAAAGAAGCTTAAAAACCAACGAAGTATTTAGTTCTGATGCAGTAAGTGTATTAAATTATTGTTAGGCAAAAGTGGAAGCTTCGAGCATATCTTTTGCTCGAATAGTTTAATTATGACCCATACATGCGTCGTAAAAACTATTTGCGAAATCAATCAATATAGAATGAATACCCAATCACTCTCGTCCCTTCAAAACTGTACTGGGATAAAAATAATATCTTCAGACGCGCTTCTCGTTCACCAAAAGATTGATGTATTAAAAATGTTATTAACGCATCCCCTGTGTGCGATCGGTTCTCTTCTTTTCTTTTCTTTGCCTTTCTTCTTTATGGAATAAAGTCATCTGTGGGTGTTGTTGAGCAATTCTCTGAGCGCTTCCCAATCGACGTGCATTGTCAAAATGCATAAACTATAAGTTTGATTTTTAGAATCGTGTAAATCTTGACCACCTTAGTTTATAATAAATAAGTATCTCAATCATTGCATTTTAGCGTGTCTTGTTCCTTCGGAAAATATGTATTCATTCAAACTGCACAATAATCGAGCTAGCGAGATTTCTCGAATCGACTGCATGAGCCATGATCGAGCAGAGGGTGGAAGAGGAGCCGTCTACAGATTTGATTGGATACGATCCGCGAAGTGATTTACTGGGTCTGCCACAAGAAGAAACACAATAAAAATTTAATGGCGCGTCACCAGGAAGATTCACTCAATAAAGTTATCTTTACTGAATTGGTTCTGAAAATCTTCTAAACAGGATAAGCCTGTCAATAGGATTTAACGCAATGATTTGTTGTGGTTTTGACATCAAGTGCTCTTCGATACTAGAATAATCCCAATAATCCTGATCTTTTAGCCCTCGACACAAAAAGCATTTCAACGGACATTGGTATTTTCGATGGATCTAGAAAGTCTGTTAAGCAGAATGCTTGCACGAGAACACAGTACGCTGTTCTCAGTAAATACCATGCCACACGGTAGTCAAACTTAAATTCGTTGAACGTGAAGCTTTAAAGAATGAAAATCAAAAACGTATCTCTTGGGAAGCACAGAAATGAGCCAATATTTTCGTTTCTTGCTAGCAGCTTTTCGACGCGTAAGGTCTCAGTTGGACCTCGCACACCACACCAAATCGGCCATTCATCACTTTACTTTCCATACTGGTCCATGGCATGATTTACAGCCTTTCTCCGCGGGGATAGACGTGTTTTTGACGTATGCCTACAAAAAGCATGAAATCTGTTACTTTATACCCTTGCTAGATTTATTCTCAGTACGCGGAAGGGCACAAATAAATGACAATAATTACGACCATTTATAAAAGAAGTCTAAAATAAAAATAATATCAAAAATGTTTTGTTTTCTTTTTTAGGTTGAAGATAAGCCTAGAACTCTGACCAGAGCAGGGCGCAGCCTTCATCAGCTGCCAGGTCTACCTTCGATCGACTACCAAACGTAAGTTGCTTCTAAACCAGTCGCATGCGTTAACAAAGCTATGTTTATTACATCAATATGCTTCTCAGCTAAATCATCTGTTATTTCTAATGTTTTACTCCTGCCGCAGCTGTAAGAGTGCCTTGCCTTCCAGCACTGCGACACATACAGCAAGGTTTTGCATGATACATGTTCTAAACACTGACGGTGGAAGGCAATAAAAACTAAGAATAACGAAAGAGAATTACATAAATATGGCCGTATTTCTCTACTAAAAGAACATATCCCAAGGGAGTCAAGAATGCGATAGGGAAAGGAAAGGAAAAACTGATGACTAATTTGTCCAAATTCTCATTGGAGGGAAACATACTGCGATAACAGAGCCGTGCCAAGCTGTTTCCCCGGCTTTTTAGTCTGATTTACCGTGGAGCAGATATCACTTAAAGGGAGGGTGGGAGAAAACTGAGAGAGCTGAGCATTGAGGGTATAAAATAGCGAAGAAATATGGCCCACCTTTGCTACGAGCAGAATGATACGTGTTTTTTGACAAAGCCAGCCAAGATTCCTTGATCTTCATTGGTGAACAAATAGGCTTACATACTATTTTTAAGCTGACTTTCCATAAACCTCTAGCTTTAGGCTGTTGGGGCTGCTCGGCTCCCTATCTCTCATAAATCAAGTGAGCAGATATCACATATTGCCGATAAATCAGCCTAGTGTAAGTTACTTAGAATGTCGAATCTACGACCGACTTTGATCAAGGTGTAGAATCATCCATATCGAATAAAAGGTTACTGCAGGAATCATGAAAGGCTCACAATTCTTTTGCTGATTGACTGTTGACTGTTGCTAACAAGATTTTACATTTCAATTACAGTTAGAAAGAATTGTGAGCTAAAATTTAGTAGGTCAACTCGTAACTCTATAATTGAAGCACAAAGACGAAAAGTTTTCGGCACTTCAGTTCGTGTTTCGAAAGAAAATGAAAATTTGCGGACATTCTCTCCAACCATCTACACCCGCTGCTTCCTTCTCACCTCCACTTGATTTAGAAACACAAATTAAAAGTTTTAATTTTGGAGCACGAATCACTTCGTTTTGAAGCATTTGCCCGATCGGCTGACTATTTGGCTCGCCGGTTGATCGATGCGTGCATGCACTAAGATTAGAGGCAAAACACGCGGAAAGCCGACGAGCCAATCGGGTGAAGCCCTCTGTACAGTTAATTAGCGTTTTGTGATTCTTTTAGCTTTCACTTTTTTAATGTAATTCCGCGAGCGAATTGGAAGTAGAAGAGAAGAATATAAACTGGAAGGGAGAGTAAGCGTTTTTGTTAATTGGTTTCATGGTGCGGCCACGTCTTGATTAGTAAGGGATTAAAAAAACTAGGTCGTTAAAACCAGGATTGCCATCGCATCAATAGAATTAAACAACTTTGCAGACCATATCGGACAAAACATAATTATTTATATGCTTTTCCCTCCATGCGCGCTGCTTTTTCAAACCCCCCAGGATGGGAAATCAAATAAATATACGTGGTTTTTTCTCGTCCTCTATTCTGCTAGTCGTCTCCACGATTCATACGACTCGTAATAAAAAAATCTATGCATTAATTACCATTTGCATGAAATTGGAATTTCATGTCGGGACATCTCAATGCAATTCGTTTTGTTGTGACCATCTCTCCGTTCCGTACCTCTCACTTCCCCTCGCAGCGCGCAACCCCCTTGACAGTGGCGACGACCTCCCTTGCCGCCCGAGACTTCCCAACCCTTGGCGCGATACGAATGGTCGATGCCTCACTCATTGCATGGCGAAAGACCAACGACAAATTAAAAAATCGGGGTGAGACAAAAATGTAATTATCAACGAAACTAAGACAGAACAGTAACCAGTAATACGTAATGAGAATGTACATTCAAGCATGCGGGCGTTTTTTCTAGCTGCATGCTTTTCATTTTTTGCAGCGCTTGCCTACTATATACGGTGCCTTTCTTGTTCTTGATATTTTAATTATTTTTGCATTTTCTGGTGGAGCGAAATCACCTTTTACCTCCACGAGTATACGGTATGGAAAATAATTAAAATTAATGACAATGTCGCACCACACCGGTCTTGAACAAAAACCCTTTTATTTGTCGAGTGGAAGCTGAACGTTTCCCACTCAGTCCTCTCTTTTAATTTGTGGACGTCATCGCCACTTTAATTGAAAAAGCACCCCCAGTCTTCAGCTGACCACGTCCCTAGCTGTTACAATCTGTCTTATATTATATTCACACACGCACACGTCACATGGCGGCGTCGCGACGCCTAAGCGACGTCTCATTGCAGGCCTGGTGAATACTAACGCGAGCATCTTTCACTGTCCGTGTGATGAAAGAAGGTTGGCCGGGATTTCATTTGCATAATGTTCCCCTCTGTTTAAGAGGGAAGGTAAGCCACAGAACGAACCCCTAGCCGGAGCTGACATATTTGAAACGTCACACGAATATTCCACGTGGTTTTATGATGTCACATCTTTCAATTCATATTCAATTAAACTCTGAAATATTCCAATTTTTTATGATAATGCTGCTTAAAATTCATAAAGCGTCCAGAATGATATCACTGCGAGTGACTTTTTTTCTAGCACGTTGTAAACTAAGATTTATATTTTTCTCTTCACATTGACTTCATAGTTTACGTAGTCGAATACCCCATTTCCGTTCCGTGTAGATGTTCTGACTAAACAGTGGTCAGTGGACAAAGCATTATGCGTAATCCTAAATCAACTCTAAGCCAGAGTGTATAGCAGAGTTCCAAATAATTTGATTGTAATTTAATCCAGTAAGCAAATGGACGGCCTGCTCTGATGACAGCAATAACGTCGTTAAGGGAAGGTCGATTGTAAATCATTTATCATCTTAGACATCGTTAATGTGTTCGCTTATAACATATTGTGAATTACTACACGACTCTCCCCTATCGATACCACTCTATTCGCAACTCATGTTTTTATTCATTTCTGTACTACAGAGTCTCTTCGTGCTCTCGGTTGACATTCACGGATGCAAGTTTAATGACCAAAATGCACAAACCATGCATGACTTACACGATTTTTATTCAATTGGCTGCTTTTTCAAATACCATCTCGTAGGTTTTGATGTAAATAAACATTTTTTAAATTAAACAATGTAGCACTTGAATGTGCCCCTAAATTTAAGGTATGATACCAAGATAATGCCTTGCTGTTTTCTACATAAGTTTGTGTTATTCACAAAAATTTTGAATACTCGCTTATTTATTTAAGATACTACAAAAACACAGATACTATTCAGTTTTTATTACCCAGCTAGAATAATCAATGCTGCTTTGTTCTGTCTAAGGTCTATTACTTATAGTAGGCATGTCTAATACCTAATAAACCACGGAATTAACTTTCATCTGTACATAATGTTAATTAACAGACAGGTGTCAGATACAAAGACACTATGGAATGATACATTGCATGCTTTCGTATAATCATTGTGTTTCTTCCCTCGCCTGTTTAACCAGTAGAGCTAAAGCTCGGTCCCTTGGCTGGCTGTGATGGGTTCTAAAACGTGGTACGATTTTCCTGCCTGCTTTCCTTCGTGAAGGTCTTGTTGTCGGCGCTTGTGATACCTGTCACATTCTCCCTCAGACGCTATCTGTTTCCCGACGCCACTAAAACATTCTCTACATTCCTCCACCTTAACACAAGATTTGTCTCGTCTCAAGATTAATATCACTCAGAGCTCATGATACTACGTCTGCTCGCGATCATTCAGTCACTCGCAACGTAGCTATGTACCCTGCTGCAAGTCCTGTAAAATATTCGAGAGAAATTACAGAATGATCATCTGGCTAGCACTGATGCGGATATTACCCACTCGCAAAATCAAAATTTGGCCTAGATAGCTGTAATACTTTTAAGTATAGCCAACTCTGTCTATATTTATTTTTACCGGCTAATTTTCACTCCCTTTCGACGAACTGCACAGCAGTCTACGTGGATTTAACATTTATGGTCATAATATCAATTTCAACGTGAAAGAAAATTTCTAAGCGTAAACATAGATGTTTCTCAAAGAAGCGCTCATTTCATCAATCCTGATTATCGGCAAATAAAGAAGTGAAACGTCTACAAGCTGCGATAGCATCACTAACAGCTTGCTTCTTCCTTCCCAATTCACCCTCCTGATGTGAACGGCATCGGGCAATTTGCTCTCTTGACTAGCGCCACATGGCTTTCAGCTCTCTGGGTCGCGTCGCGGCGCCCACAAATCACGCGGCGTCGAAGCCGTTAGTTAAGTAACGGCGTCGCTAGCTCATAGGTCTCCCTGGCCCCGACCTCTTCCTATGCTCGCCATACGTCATCCAGGCGTCAGGGCGATAGTAATTAAAGCGTGGCGCTGCTGTGCTGCTTCGGGGATGTCGGGGACATATTTTCATCCACGGGCAAACTGGGTGATAAACACGCAAACAAAAAGTCGGGAGGTCCTGCATGGCAAAGACACGGTGCTTTGTCATCTGGATCGGAAAAACCTTAGTCAGGAATAAAACCTCGTCCGATTGTTGTGTAGGCAAGAAAAGTTATCCGACATGGTCTCCATGCTATTTAGAAATTGCTATTGGCTGAAAAGCAAAGCAAAGTAATTTTTATAAAGGAATAATATGTTATGTTTCTATACGTGAATGTTTATGTGCATGCTTGAATGTTTTAAATAAAATAAAATGAACATTGATTAACTTATGCCTGGTCCGTGAGATTGATTTAGTATACAGTGTAGCCGCAATTTACATTTCTACCGTTTTCAGTCAAACGCTATTGTAATTATTGCTCCTTCTTGCATGCACTCAGTCGACCAATTGACAGTAATAATACATTTCTCAATCGAAATCATTTTTAATTTTCACGTAATGTTCTCCAGATAATGTGACAAAGCTATCGATTGCCCGCAACCAGCAATCATCAGGCGAACATGCTTGACTGAACCTGAACCCCACGATATGTTAAGTATAGTGTAAGGAGTTTTGTCGAAAATGGTGTTCGTAAGGTGAAATGTGTCACGCAGCGTTACCATGGGTAACGTGTTGACCATGTGATAGGGACGGCATGGCACGTGGTGGCGTGACGCCACGATACGTGATACACTGGATTCGTTACCCTAGTATGGGGTGGTTTGCAGCTTTGCTTTCGTATATCTGGTGTATACACAATGCTGATCAGAATGTTCTATGGAATCAGGAATCTATTTTTGCCATGTCTCGTCGTGAAAAATTGCCCCAAAACGCACTAGCACGCTTTTCTATCATGATGTTATCATTTTTTTTTGTGAAAGTCATATTTATAACACGAAATACAATTTTTTGTTTCCTCTTCAACTACAAAAGACGCCATCCTTTTAATCGACTATTCGCTCATCATCCTAATTTAGAAGAGTTGGTAATTGTTTCCATAATAGACTCTCTAATATTTTTCCCTTCTTGTAAAATTGTTATGTTCTCTCCATTGTATCGTATTTTTCTTGCATCCACTTTGCTCGTTCACTCATTTCCTTGTTGCGCGAGAAGGCAGAGAGAGGCACTTCTTTTCTTATCTCATCATGTGATTTACATGTATTAGCGCGCAAGAAAATGCTCCACAGCTTGTTTAAAAATTGCTTGCTGGCTTAGTGGAGTGGAACCATGGCGCGTCTTTCATCTTCTGCTACACCTCATCACAAAGTGAAGCGGGGTTGAAAGGGTTTCCGAACTGCAGGACACTAATTTACTAGTCTGAGTTTTATATCAACTTTCTATGGGGTATGACTCCCGTTCAAAATACGCGGCAGCTTAGACCTCAATAACATCAATCTAGATGTCACGATATCACCTTCAAGCGAAATAACTAGCTCGCAAAAGTTGCAAAACACGTCAAGTTAAGACAGTATTTTCTTACGTCGGTCGGTGTAAAATATAGACGTCACAGGATCGTCGTTCCCGTTGAGTCGAGTTCTCAAGCGTCCACTTCGGGGATCACTCAATGACCTCCCTTCGATCGGTCGCCCCCTTTGCTCTAAAAGGAATTGATCCTGCTAAATTATTTAGTCCGATCGTTGAAAGAAAAGGAAGAGTAACGACGTCTACGCTCGGTTGGTCCGAGTTTTTCAGGCGGCGGCGACGACGACGACGTCGACGTCGACCCGACTGTTTGGTGTAGATTGTCGTGCACCGAAGAAATAGGAGAGCAGCAGATGTAATGAGCCGGTGTAAAACAGTGCAACACAATTCACCCCCTCCTGGTCCCAGCCCCTGTCGACTACCACTTTAAGACGACGACGATAGTGTTCGCTGAGAGTTAGATCCTATTCGCAACGTTACACGGCCTCTTAAATTAACCCGCCACTGCAGTAGTGTACGGACGTCTCCACCTCCCTAATGGTGAGAAAAAGACGGACGAGGTTTAACCTCCTCTCCCCCACCCATCCCCCCCACCCCCCGATCCCTCACTTCTCCTCCACTTAAATGGCGTAATCCGTCTGGATTTGCCATTCGGTCCTTGATTTAGCGGCCTACTGTCTGCTGAAAAGAAAAAGTGATAATGTCTTAAGCCGCCCACTGCTTAAACTCTGGCAGTGAGTTTTGGTTTAAAGCAAAGGGAATGAGGGTTAACTAGAAGGGCTTTGAGAATCGAGCTCAAAGCTAGAGGTGGTTGGAGGTGGTTTATCTAATTTCAAGCACTTGCTTCCGAGAGCTGTCTCTATTTTACCTTTGCTATCTCTCGAGCCAGAAAACGCGGCGCGAGTTGTATCTTACGACAATTATATATTGGTATTTTATTGCAGCGAAGGTTCACTTCGGAGCTCTTTGCAATTTCAACAAGCTGACCCGGCACCTCCACATTACTGAATGAAATCAGTTTTCTTCGATTAGTGTCGCTGCCCGTTACTAATCCAAAATAATTTGAATATAAAAATACCCTAGACGTACTATATCTACCTCGTAACGTAATATATTCGAAATCTGAGACAGCATAACGCAGTTTAAGTCCCTTCGATCGCTCCACGTTCACCTTCAGTCAACAGCAATATATTGCTAAACAAGGCTTGGGGCTAGGCTAGGCACGAGCGAAGCAGTTATTAGCTGGCGGTTCCAGACGTCCAGATTAATTCTCGTGATTAAATTTCATAGAGCATCGAGTAACGGAGGTAAAGGAATCTAACGGTTCGCAGCTTCGCATCTCGTCTTCCTCACTCTACGCTATAAACTCTGCGCTCTCCACCCCGCACTCTAGGCTCTCATACACACTAGGTGGACGGGCAGATTACACGCGAATCGTTCAATTTCAACCTGAACCTAGAGTCTTGCTTCAACTCCCTTTCACCTTAATAATATTATCCACGTTCTCGTCTGTATGGAGATTACCAGACTTGTTAAAGAACCACGTGTTTTTTCTTTATGAAAAGTTTTTCCACAAACAGATTCCAGCGTCATATACGAAAAGCCATAAGAAGGCGATTTTAATTTGGAGTCTACGTTCGGAATAACTTGTCTAGTCAAGCTGCTCGCGTATCTCGTCGCAAAGAAAACTTTTGCGGAAGTTGTGTTGACGACGAGCCGCGGAGCTGTGGGAGATGAGAAGGGGATGAGTTGCCTGCCGCGTGGAATGAGGTCGTCGTGATGCTTTTTATAAAAATTCTTTCCTCTCTGAAGGCGAAATATTAATGAACGCAATCTTGTGTACTGTTTCAGGCCATCTAATGTGGCTTCTGCTTCGCCGTCTCTCGCCGCTGCCGCGACGCCGCCGCAGCTGAAGAAACGGAAATTGGAAGCTATAGCCGAGCCCACTAGTAAAGTTGTAGGTAAAGGGAAGTTGCCTCTACATCAAACAAGTATTAAGAAGACATCACACAAGAAGGAAGAGGAAGTAAGCATGCTAGAACTGGGCGATAGTGGTGGGAAAGGAGATAAAGACTCTGTGGATATCGTATCAATCGCTAAACGACGAAGAAAAGCAACGCGCAGCAACAACGATGCACTACCTACCGAAGAACCTTCTCAAAAAGAGCCTGACTTAGACGCAAGCATCAATCAAAAACCAATGGTGCTACCACAAAAGAAGCGGCAACTTCCTATCAGTTCGTCGCCCATACGCAGCCCTGCGAGGAAGGCGGCAAAAGCGACGCCGGCAACGTCATCAGGCGTCGCAGCCGAGGAGGCTGTAGATGACGAGACGCTCATCAGGGAGACTGAAGCCGCGCTGAAAAGTTTGTCGGGGAGCTGGCCGGGACCGCGAGGCTCGTTTTACAATCGGGGAAACACAGAACATGAAGAACGATTTGAATCTCCTAATTTCGAGAATCTTTTCGAAGAGAAGAAGGTAAACAACAAGGTCGTGCCATCATCAGCATCGTCGACATCTTCCGGATGCAGTGACTCGCCTACATGTTCACTTAAGGACGTGATAACCTTGCGTGGGCAGCAGCCGGAGAGTAAGGTCCAGAAGGGTAACGTTTCCGAAAGCAAGACCAGCACCCCGCCGTTGGCTCAAATCAAACCGTCTTCAGATAAAGCACCAGGAACCGCGAACAGCAAGCCAGGAAAAACGTCCAAGACGGATAAGGAAGCACCTCAAAACCCACCGACGTTCCAAGAGACCAACGAGCTTGAAAACCTGCTAAAAATTGAGAACGAGTGTGCAACCATTCAGTCTCAGGTGGGAAGCAATCTAGCATCTCACGAGTCTAAGAAAACGTCAGAGAAAAGTCGAGAAAAAGCAGACAAGCCTACCGTTGCGGCAGCCAACTCTTCGTCCGAGGTCGTTGCGACGTCCAGCTCCAGCCGGGCCACGGAATACTCAGCTGCCACTTCAAGATATGAACCAGACTTCAACGAGCTTGTTGACGACTCGTCCAACGAACTAGAGATCGATATGTCTGATCCTTCGGGCGATAAAGATGACGACTATTCAGATCGATGCAAGTCGGAAAATAGGTTAAAAAGGAAAGACGAGGACGAAAAGAGTAAGCTACAGCAAACCACCAATAACAATTATTCGAGCTATCCTGATCGGCAACCTATGTTTGGTTTATCACCTCACCAACGAAACTTCATCGGATCTAAATCATCAACAAAAGTCCCCCCCTCGTCGTCCTCCGTGTCGTTCTCGACCGGCTCTGCATTCAGAGCAATAAACTCGTCACAAGGGATCAAAGACACATCTTCAAGCCGAAATGCAGGCTCTTTAGATATCCAGAGTTCAGTAGGGACTTCGATACCTCCCCTGGGGCCTTTCCCTGCTGCAGCCACGTTCGTTGGCTATCCCGGTGTACAAGGTCCGGTGGTCGACAACTCCGTTACTAATAACCATCACTCGATGACGTCGTTAGACGAAAAACACCCACCATCAACAGTGTGTCTGCTCCAACTGAAGGCTTCCGATAAAGAGGTCGAAGAGGAAAAGCCCGTTGAAGTGAACGAAAGTCCGATTGGCAAAGCGGTGTCTGTGGGTTCCCCCGACGCATCTTCGAAGCAGTACACCATCTTGCAGCCGGCCGGCGCCGGGTCGAGAGCCGCGACAGCCATCCAAGACGTCACTCGAGAGGGCGTCTTGTGCGTGTCAGCTGTTAGCAGCAGCAGTGGTACTCCGGTGACCATACATCACAACTCTTCGGCGCCGGGCGCAGTAGAGGCGTCAAAGATGGGTGACCGAAGTTGCCCTACAGAGATGAGTCGACCACTACCGTTGCACTCCCCGTCAACCATCAACAGGGGTGAGTGTAAATTAAAATACTTGTTTGTAGCCCCATTTGGTGAATGTTTCAACGTACTGTAACGGATATTGTCGGTCAAAATTATGTTGGTTTCCGGTGTATGCTTGTAATCTTTGAGGGTAGGTAATACACAATGCACACAACGATTCAGGTATGCATATTATTCTATTTCATCATCTGGCTAGGACTTTAAGACAGGAGGATAACAATGGTAATGTTTGAGGGGAAAGTAGGGCATGAAATTAATAACCAGTTTCTTGACACAAACTTTTGAGACGTTAGGTAAGCTAAAGGCGGAGAGATGAGATTTTCCTTCTTTACAAACATCGTTAGCAAATTTTAGTACACTCACATTTGTTGTAAGAAAGAAACACTCGTCATTAGAAGAGATTTTGCTTACAGTTTAATCAAGCAGAGGTGTATAATTTGTAATAATTTATACCTGATTTTGCGTGAAGCTTAGTCAACAGCAATCGGCAACATAAGTCTCTGACGGTCTCAATATAAAGCCAACTGATCGAATTTGACGACGACGTCCCTAGTTTTCAAACCCTATGTTACCGTCTGGAATCCCGCTCCAAGTCTTCCAGAAGTTGGTGTACTCTTCTGGCGTGTGTTGGATGTATACTCAAGATTACCCAGCATCCAGCAAGAGTTCTCTTTTGTGTCAATATTAACTGATGTTTTACGTAGAGACCGTCAAACATTTGCTGTCATAACAGACTGCAGAAGATACCGTGGAAGACGTACAATTGGATCTTACAAACATATATTACCTTCGCGGAGCACTGAAGCATAGTGCTAATTTAGAGCGCGGTCTTATGTCTTGCTGGAAAAAGTAGTTCGAAACCAAAATTTATCGTTTAAGTAGGTCAAAGACTTTAAATGTACAACAGACCTAAATCTATTCTTAGAAAAATACAGATCTAAAAGACAACGAATTATTCATGAATACAACCACCAGCCCCTTCTTGAGCGAGAAATGTTTGGGGGAAATAGTTAACAAAGAATACCAAGCAATATATTACTAAGCGATCAAAGGGAAATTCTTTTAAATTTTAATATTGATGGCTGGAGATCAAAGATCCCTATTAAAAAGTACCAAAATTAATACATTTAATGAAGTAACAAGAAATCATCCGTTGTAATAATGTTTTTGTCAGCATGATTGATTTCAATACCGCTATCCACTAACAGTAGCCGAGCCGATTATAAGCTCATGGTTATCATGAACCCACTTTTCAATCATCCCGATGGAATTATGTAAGCTTGCATGTTTTCTCATAACGTTGAAAGCTTTACATGGTAATAATTCCCGCCGTATTCCACGCACTGCCTTGATAAGAACGACCATGAATAGTTATGGCGTAACCATTCCGGACTTGAATGGAGATTTGTCAATTTGGGGTTGTTTCTTACACTCCACTAGGCACCATGTTCCTGAGACCGGGCCAGCAGCAAGAAGCATGTAAAGACGTCGTAACTACCCCAGTCACGTTTCGTACGGAACGCGGCCGCTGACATCCAGGCTTATAACTTGTATCTTTGGCTCAAACCAGCCTCGACATAATAATATAGAAGTCGCTACGTTCCAGACACGACGTAAGGGGGCTGTTTCTGAAACCCCATGTGCTGATGGTAGAAGAATAAGGGGTTGAAAACTCGTGAGTCAAATGGAATAGCATAAGGCTATGCAACAAGTAGGAATAGAAACAATGTATGACGCATTCATAAGAGGGATCAGTTTCCGGTATGTATGCTACATGTACATTTTGTAGAGCATGCAGAAAGTTTATTTGCATACCGGAAAAAGCCCCAGAGTCCAGGATCCGGAGTACGTCCAGTTATCCGAGAGATTTTTTATTCATATTTTTTAAAAAGCGTTCGCGTATGAAGGGTGAGCACACATTTAGCGGAAAGAGCAACGTAATGGAGATGAGCTGTGTCATAGTCGGTACTAAAATTGTCTTAATGAGACCCGCGGAGCTCAAATAGGAAGCTCCGCATTTTTCATGCATCGTCCCTCTTTCACACACTTTACACGGATGAACTGCTTTCCACAGTATAAATCTTCACCTAATGAAAATAATGCGTAGTACGAACTACATTTTTCAAGGTGAGTCAAATGAACAGGAATGTCCCCACATTCCCAGAGAAATAAGGCGTGCCCTACCAATCCAAACAAGGTTCACGTTAATGAGTGAAATTAAGTACATATGTATCTGAAACAGCATCACGTTTTTCTCATCATTCGGGGACCGAGCCGAGAGGTCGTCGTCGTTGTCTCCACGGACTCATAAATCTGTCGATTAAACGCCGCACTCACGTTCTTATATAAAGCTCTGCACCACAGAAAACAAAAAATAAAAGCTTCCGTCCCTAATGATGTCACGTATCGTAATCCAATTTGCGGGGCGGGCGAAGAAAATTCCAGGCGTGGTATCGCGGGCAGGCGGACGGGCAGGCGGGACGGGATGGGAGGGCGGGAATGACTTTCATATAGCCGGAGCGAAACGTTCCTGTTGGGACACTAGCACGCAGAAGAATCTTCAAGTAACTAAAACTTTGGCTAAAGTGCGTATGCGAGGAAGGTAACTAGAGCGGCCGATGAGCCTGCTCCGTCGTCTTATAGTATCGGTGGAAGAATGGCAACGGTCGTTTCTAGGGTGACCTTATTACTTCATGGCAGGACTGGGGGTAATGTTCTTTCATCAATAGAAAGTATCAGGCGTTAGGTAAATCCCAAGAAAAAGTGTTCTTCATAGAGGTTTTGGTTGAGATTATAAAATGTTGTTTTGTATTTAGTTCACGCGCATGCTAGTTATTTAAAAAAGAGCTTCCAATATCCAAAGAGGAAGTAAATCTAGCTTAAAATATGTGTATGCCAATGCGTTTTCTATTTAGTATTCATTCCGTATGTTAAGCTAATTTCAGCTTATGGACGCAGCCGTATAATGAAACGTTATGCTAAAGTGAAGTGCCAACTAGGCCCCAGGTCAGAAACACGAGTTTCACTGGCTGACTAGAAATTCTCTTGTAAGACAATATCAGACGCCACACTACCTGCCCTCCTACTGCATATTACATCCAAGCGCCGCGACGCCTGAACAGAGCCGGCACAGAAGCGTCGCGATGCGGCGCGTGTATTTGAATGGAAATTAACTATTCACTATCGCGGACGTGGTTGTCGGCAGATGACGACATCGCGACGCGACGACACCGACCGACGCCACGACCAGTTAGTGTTTCACCTCACGAACAACCCGTTATGTTCGACCGACGCCTGTCTTTTGTTCGTCTTCAAACGTGCAGCTTCTAATCTACCACCCCTATAGAATTCTGTCACACAAATCAGATGAGAACCATCAAGGCGATTTCAGCGCACGCTTTGTTCAATTCGGCAATTCATAGGAAACTGAGAGAGAGAGAGAGAGAGAGAGAAAAGAATGATGTGGAGAAGTCATAGAATTTGGTATACAAATTTGAATAAAGCCCTACGCACATCACGAAATAATAACAAGAATTCGAATTGAACAAACTCCTGCCATTTTATTACCACTGATTTTCGATTTAGAGTTCACGGCGAGTGTTTCATAAAAAAAGAAGCAGGCACAAAAATAAATCCCTATTTGAGGGGACGGTGACATGAAATGCATGACAACTATTTCGATTATTCGCAACGTGATGTCATTATTTAGGCATTTTGCCCGCGGGTTCTCTCGAACCGCGCTGAATGGCAATAAGCTAATTAAGACTGTTAATTTGTTGCAGAAGGTAACAAGTGTCCGACACCGGGATGCACAGGGCAAGGCCACGTAACGGGGCTCTACTCTCACCACAGAAGGTAAGCTGATGACTAGGAAAAGCTGGGTTTTCTGCCCGCCAATGATTATTAGCGCAGCTTGACGTGTTCATAGCGGCTCTCTCAACATTGATCGTTTTGATTTCCTTGCAGCTTGTCGGGGTGTCCACGGAAAGACAAAGTTACTCCGGAAAGTAAGTAAAGCTTTCATCACAAACGTTTTTTTAAACACCCAAAATCCAATGCTTTGCTACTTCGCAACCCATCGCTACTTTAGTTGATTTCTGCAATTTTTTGTGTGGGGTAGAGAGCTATTTTTTGTTTTCATGAGCTGATAGAGCAACATTTGTATTTTTTGTAATTAGTTTTTAATTATTTGTTGAACCTTTCTCGCTCTCATTAAGTTCGTATTTCATTGTTACTATCATTTTGCATGCATCAGAATCTGAGAGTGGTCATTGAGTATACACGCCTCTATGTTTCACACCAATAATTCAAAACACGAGTTCCCCGTGTATACAGATTTCCCGCAGAAACTTTTCAAAACGAGAATTATTAATTAAAATGAAATGCATCACAGAACTTTAATTTGAACCGCGAGTTCGAAATACACCATTGAAAAACAATTGCTTTGAAATCCGATTTCTGCAATTTTAACATGCAGCGTGGTTCAAAATCTAAACTGGAAATTATATACACCCAACAAAAAAAAAACGTAACTTGTTTTCATTTTTTACTCTCTACCCACTCCTTGGTTTCAGTCGTTGTCTATCTATATAATAACATTATGCTTGGTTTGAATATATCAAATTTTTCGTAAAAGTGGCAGTGAAACAAACTGATACAAAATTAATAAGGTTGTGTTTATACTCAATTCAAACTAACTGACTCTGTTATCATATTGTCCCATTTAACTAGTCCTGGCGATGCATGAGACAATCCTGAAATGTCCAACTCCCGGCTGCAATGGCCGGGGTCATGTAAGCACCAATCGAAATACACATCGGAGCCTGTCGGGGTGCCCGATCGCCGCGGCGTCCAAACAGGCGTCGCGAGAACATAAACAAGCCCGCGTCACGTCACATCTCAGTTCGCCGTCTGGCGTCGGACATCATTCAGGTCAGTCGTTAACGCGAGACGACGACTACTTGCGCAAATCTATGGCAGCCCAATTCCAACGACTAAAAAAAAAACTTTAAATTTCCTGTTGGCCAATAGCAAGAGCCTAAAATATTACCTTAAAAATATCATCAAATCACATCCAATTTCGTTTGTGAAGAGAGTGTGACGTGGTCTCGCATTGAGTTATGAAGTACTGAGTATTTGTTATTTTCTGTGCTTTGCAGTGTCTAGCTGTCAGTCAGAGTTTGGGTTTTCCGGAAAGACGCACATGATGATCACGACGACGTCCTGTTCGATGCCCGGGGAGGCAAAACCTTGCTATTCTATGAGCTACAACAGCAATAGTGGCGGAAGCAGTAAAGACACCCTCGATAACCATAAGTTCCCGGGAAGCAAGTTATCGGGAGACTACCAACACTCGCCGTATTATACAGGAGGAGGAAGTAAAACAATGAGTATGAAACAACCGAAAACTCCCGACGAACTCGACAACAGCCACAGTAGAGGATCAACGACGTCAAATAAAATCGTCCCAAAGATGGAAACAACTGCCGGCGCCAGCAGTTGTTGTAACACAGGACCAAATCGATCCGAGCTTTTGGTGCCTAAAACGGAAATCAACAACGGTGGAGGTTCGTGTAGATCGTGTACGCCACCTCAGCCGCCCGTTCCGCTGCGCCAGGCTTTCGACCCGTCATACCTTAACCAAGATTCTAACTCGTCGTCCGTCTCCAGTATGGAGACACTCGTATCGCGCAGCAACCAAATGTCCTCTCACCATCATCTCCAGCACTCATCCCATCCTCACCATCCGGTTCAGCCGCACCATCAACATTCTCACCACACCGTCGCCCCGGCGCCATACAGTACAATGGGGCTTCTCGAAGACCACCGCAACCTCCCACACAACAACATGATTCCTCAACGCACGCCCTACGACTCCTCCACGATGGTGACCACATCTTCTGATGAGCTTTACCACCATCGACCAGACCTCCCCGGAAGGCCGTACAACTCGATGAGCAACGGTAATTCCAACATCAGCCGACCGATTGTGACTTACTCGTCCGACATGGCTGTCCGCGCTTACGACGCTAGCGTCGCTCCCGGACACCGGCCTTACGACCCCGGCACCGCCACCGCCTACGAGCGCTACGACGGAAACTCTCAGTCTTGCAATCCTCTCCAGCACTCTCAGCGTGTTCCTCCTCCACCTCCAATGTACGGTTACGGTAGCTCTCAAGCGTCGTTGTCGGAACAACACGAGCAGCAAGTCAGAGACTACCATCAGGAGGCGGCGGCTCAACAACACCAAATGGCAGTCGCAGCGGCGGTTGCGGCGTCAGCGGGGATGATGAAACCGGAAGGGTCCCCCGATGATGAACACAGTGGTCCTTTATATCCACGGCCGGTCTATCACTACGACCCGTCGACTGGAGGCATTCCGAGAGGATTCTCTTCAGCGATCAACTTGTCAGTGAAATGCCTGGCCGAGGCTCAAGCTCAAGCGCAGGCACAAGCGCAGGCACATATGAAAGCTGGTGCCACGTCACCTGGAGGGTCCGTCATGGATCTGTCTACTTCCAGCGTCACCTCCACCAGTCCACAGGTAAGCATGCGTGCTTTTCCACTTGAAATAAGAGGTCTGTAGAATCGGTCTTATTCTCGTTACTTTGTATTGAATTCTATTTACTTCCGTAGGCACCGCAGTACGGGTCAATGAGTCCTCATTACGGAGGTGGTCCAAGAGGCGGCGTGGTGGGAGGCAGTCCTCAAGCCGCTGCCAGTCCTCATCAGACAGCGAGCCCTCAAGTTCCGAGTCCCCAGGGACAAACCCTGGACCTCAGCGTAAACCGCATTCCACACAGGTTAGTGCGACGGACTCATGTGCACTTGATATTTATTTTTATTTCTTGATTTTGACGTTGTAATTTCCTTATTCCCTGTATTCTCTTCATCTCACGAGCGGATTATTTTTATTTCGTCTTTCATTTCAATTCAAGCCCGAGGGAAAGTTTTCAATTCTTTGGAAAACAATCCGAAGCATCCAAGCACCGCATCTGAGAGTATAGACGCGTTAGCTCTTATTTTCGTTAACTCAACCAACTTTGTCCGAATCAAAGAAGAATGGCATATTTCATAAAGAGCTTAAGATGATGTTCTCTGGCCTTCTTTTCCTGTTTCTATTATAATCCACTCAAGACGATGAACAAGTAAATTGACATTTCTATGGGACCAGTGGTGCGGTAAGATCACATCATCAGAGTCCTGTGCTTTCGTCGCTCGCTTTTAATGCACAAAACTTCACGCAAAATATTATATATTTTCTCTCGCTCTCTTATAAATATTTCCTTTCCTTCGTCTTGTTCCCGTACCTCTTGCTTCCCCACTAATTATATTTAGTTGTCATTTCAACGTGCCATGCCGTGCAGCCTGGGGTGAACTTAAAAGAGGAAAACCCGCATCCGAGCACCAGATAGCAATCTGCAGAGAAAAAGCCCGACCAAGCTACGGTTCCCGTTGTCGTGACATGGACGTACTGTTGCAGTGGGTCGGCGAGCCCCATGTACCCCGGGGAACCGGTGCCGGTGGGCTCCGTATTCATCGGCCCGCGCTCCATCGAGGAGCAGACGGAGCCCGTCGACTTTTCCACCGCCAACGAGCCGGTCAACTTCAGCAACGGAATTCGTCCGATACCCGGCTTTTCCGGCCCCGGGGGCGGAAACGGATACAGTCGGGAATCCACTCCCGACAGCGGCGGCTCGCATTACATGGACAACTACCGAGACGCCAACGGTAAGACCGATATAACATAGATACTCGACATGTAGATTTTTAAAACCAGATGCACGATGCTTGGAGATCGATCAAAAATTGGAGAGCGGTTTCACTTTTAAAAATTGTTCTCTTCCTCAAACTTTCAAGCTGTTTGAGGCAATCCACTTCAGAATGCATTTCCATAACAGATATTGTTAAGTTTTGCTACATTCCCTGTAGAATACCTCTAAAATGTCGAGCTTATTGTGAGCTAATTTGGTATCGAATGAATGACTCTTGCGTTATATAGCAATTATTCCAGTGGAATGAGATCCTAAGTGGCTCGGTGCTACTGCCGCTATACTGAACATTATGTATGCGCATTTTCTTAAAATTGTGGTAGAGCGAGCACGCCAAGCTTGTACAGCGTCCAGTAATCGAGTTGGCTGTATGCACTCAGTCAGTCCCACGCAAAGCTTGAGTGCGGTGCTTCAACTCAATTCAATCCGTGCACTAAAACTTATATCATGGGATAATTACAAGCAAAAGTAGTGTTTTTATCTCTTCAAGCATGCTCCCAATATGCTCTCCTAGAAATCCCAAACTGGCAAATCTGTCTTTCTGTCAGCGAAATCAAACTCCATTTTTGAAGGCGACGGTTAGTTTCGAAATTATGTTTTTTAACAAGTATCACCCAGCATTCTCCGAATAGAGTTTTTCGTACCACTAAGGGCCGGTTTTACAACTTTTCTTAACTCCCAGTTAAGAGTTATTCATAGTATTAAATTGGCATCGCCATGGCAACAGCCAATCTCATGCACGGAATTAATTTTGTTTCTGAGGGTTATCTCTTAACTCATGG
>QKMV01000119.1:0-31305 GCA_003287335.1 Lednia tumana
TCCCCCCTCCTGCCCCCCTCACCCCTCAACCCCAATACCCGCAAACCAACACGTCTTCTTGCCACGGTTGGCTCACACTTCGGAGCTGCGAACTTGCATCACAAAATATTATAATTGACACCACTTTTGTCGCAAAAATATAAATCACATGTCACTATGACGGGACTTCTAAATAAGCGCGTTAACGGACAATTAGCAAAAATGGTGTTTAATTTAAATTAGTTGTTATCGCGCTTTATGAAACTTCCAATCTGGGACAGGGGCAGTGTTTTATGTGTGCGTGCAGCGGCGATGGAGCGGGTGTGGTAATCAGTTTTGTTATTATTGTTTGCACTGCAGTTTATACAGATTTTTGATTGATGCAATATGAACGTTG
Organism: Lednia tumana; assembly: GCA_003287335.1. Taxonomy (NCBI): domain Eukaryota; kingdom Metazoa; phylum Arthropoda; class Insecta; order Plecoptera; family Nemouridae; genus Lednia; species Lednia tumana. The sequence goes on from QKMV01000119.1 coordinate 377, forward strand.
TGTCAAAATTCTGATCGTAATAAACTACGGAAAATTAGATGACTTTCGCGATGCATTATCGCGGTGACACAAAATGGAAAATGTCGATAGTTGGACGCCACAGACGTGTTCGGTAGCAAAGTTCACTTTGGTGTAAAATCAAACTACACCTTTTCATCCCCCGCTTTTGTAAACCAGAACAACATGCATAGATATTCTAAAGACTCGTGTTGCAAATGCTTAGGATATTTGTAACTTTGAACATGACCGAACATACATCTAGAGAAGAATTTGTCATTATATTTCTTAGAAAACTTCATTGATTTTCTTTATTCAATTTCAAGAAAATTCAATTTCCCTCTAAAAAAACTCCTTTGTCCCTTTTCCGTTTCCCTATCTCCATGCGATTACTTCCATTTTGTTTTCTAAGAGATTTGAATTGTAGGCTTTAAAAGAATGCAGACTGCCATTGAGTTTTCTTTTCTGAACCAACCTTTTACCTTCTAGATTTGAATACATTTTTTCATAGTGCCGCTGACTTGGTTCGCAAACTCCCATTGCCCTTTTTGCAGAGATAGGTACACATCAAAATAAACATTCTTTACTATATTCTATTTTTGCTCCAACTTTTCAATTTAAAGTTTTAACTCCGTATGGGTTGTTTTACGCGGCTGAACAAATCCCGAATTAAAGTAAGTAGTATGCTATCTTCAGAAACACTTTTCCACAGTCTTAGAAAATTCCAGAAAATTTCCACACGCCGTTCGTTATTCAGTGGCATTTCTAGAAAGTGCTCAACGTTGTACCAAAAAACACTCCTCCAGCGCTAGTAATCCCCATGCTAGATTGCAAATCCACACAGGATTTCATCGATGAAGTAATTCGCCCATAAGTATTTCCTTTCCTTTCAGGTTACTATTTATGTATGGTGTAAAAAAATGGGCCAAAACTATTGAAACTCGTGGCAAATCCTACAAAAGCGCATAATCGCTCTATCGCCATTGTCCGACATTATTTTATGAGTGCGACACGTGGTAATTCACTACCCACACCATTTTATAATAAAACCATAGAATAAGGTATTCTATGACAGAACTTGTGGTAGCGAACCTATCGTGGAACGCTCAGAAAGCTCTGCAGAGCTTGTTCGGTATAAGCCAAAGATTGTATTATATATTAACCCTTGTTTAAGCCATCCTATCATTCATATGCCTACATACATACTTAGATACCCACCCCGGCCATTATAGTGCAATGGGGAAGTCTCCATGATAATGTTCGTCCTTTATTGTGTTTGGCTTAAAATTCAACCGCATGCACTTTTTCTCCATTTTCCACCGCGTGTTTCAAGCGATCCACGTCAGTTTTAAATGTATCATTCACTCGGATGCTTGTTTTCGTCTGGAGGCAACTATGACGCCATTTTATTGTTGTGACAGGCCGTTGCATGAGTTTCGAAATCAGATTAGATTCCTATTGGCTAATAGGAGGCGTATTTCGATTTATTCTAAATAATTTCATGTTCGGGAATCAAGAAGACGTATACAGCGACTCTGACGTCACAGTGCGTTTATATGATGAGTATATTATGTGACCAATTCTGATTTTAAAGTGACATAATCGAGCCAAAATTGTACACAGTTAAAGTAAAAGTACAATCGTGATTGAAAAGCAATTATCTGCCTGCAAATAGTACCTACAAACAATACAATCTGTATTGGGGGTGATATTTCCTATTCAATTTCACACGATATGGAGGTTATTTTTCTGGCAGACCTTGCCCGTCTAGGTCGCCACAGGTCTTCAATCTCAATGTTCTCGGTATAAATAACAGGCCTAACCCGTCCTGGGAGTCGACGAAATCAGTTCTTATGTGCAACAATATAGTACATATGATATCTGATTTTCGTATCACTCGCTCTGATCGGCTCGGGTCGAGCTGGTGAGGAGGACGATTATAGATTTAAGGATTATGGTGAGGTAGTGGGGTAGGTCTGTAGAAGGGATGGCCTCCGTGAAGGGTCGAGTCCCTAGTAGTTCTAAACCTCACTTGTAGACCATCTGAATAGCGCGAATAAAGTGGGTGTAACATTGTGATCCAGCCTGGTTGTCTCGATGACATGTGTGATGACATTAAGAAGATAAATTGAGCCCCACCCCCTTACGGCTATCTACCGAGCTAAGTAAACTTTTTACGAGGCGATCTAGATACCACCTTGGGGTGAGTGTGTTTATCCAGCACAATCCTCGTGGCGTTCAATAATACAAGCTGCAGCGATTAGGGGAGTGGTGATCGCGATTAGACGAAGACTGATCCATCCGTATTGGATTTAAGACGTGGAGGTTAATGGAGACAACTGGTACTACTGTTACCTTAAACTAAATCCGTTGGTTTTAAGGAAAGAGAAAATTCTTTCCTTAGCAGAGACGTATAGGGATTATTTGCTATCTTCCAGAGCTAGCTTACTTGGCCTTCCATAAAAGTAAAATCACTTTCTAGTTTCTACGCAACTGATCTATTACTGGATAAAAATAGATCAATTGCAGAGAAGGGTGTGAGTGTTTTTATACTTTCTCAGCAAGTAAAGAAGCTCCCATTCCAAGAGATGATAAAGGAGAATATGTTCTGTAGCCTTGTAGGGTTTTACAGGGTACAGGGTACTTACATATCATCACAAAATTTCAAGAACAGTTGCATATATTATCCATGGTGACTTTATTTTCCATACTCTATCCATACAATATCCAAAGCTTGAGCCTTGTACCTTTTAAAATATGTAAATAACCAGAAAATATGACATTGGAAGAAATAAAAGAACACGGAAAAAAGAAAAGATGGTGAATTTGTCATTGACATGCCTGTGGACTTGATACTAGATGAATACTGTTGGCTTTCCAGCTCCTGTTTGTAGCGTGGAAAAAACATTATTTGCGTTGCACAATCAAATAAATATCTGTGTGTGGTTCGCGAAGAGTGGATGAAGTTGAGTGTTTCGATTGACTAGGCACAGGCTTACATGGACAGAGAAACGCTTTTCCCAAGTTTCTTTCCGTGAGCCGGCGCTCGAGTAGATTTTCTTGTAAACATTTTCAGAACACTCGCGTTTGTACCGCGACGTTGCACGCGCTCACATCGCAAGTAAGGGCACACCCGTTTGTTAACACTGCCATACAAAGTGCGTGCCGATACTCTGATAGCAGATACACAATAGGATTCTTTCGATAAATATTTCGTATCGGAATCTTTATTATACACATATATATATTTTCATGTATCTTATTTCAACTACCTACTTGGGCTTGATTTATTTTTACTCAACTATTTATGATTGTGCTACTAGAAGTCCCACTTACCAGGGAGAATGATTTTTTTCAAGCAATCGTAAAGTATTTAGATTTAAATCGATTTTGTCGATTTTAATCCCGATTTTATTTGATTTATATCAAGAAAACTATAAGCAATAGGAGAAACTTAATTTTTTTATCGTTGCAAAGCACAAAAACGAAAAAAATTTGTTTGGTAATCAAGGTAAAAACTTTTAATGATAAACGGAACGTTATTATCATTAAATCTGGAATTCTTTAGACTTATGTCATAGCTTCTAATCTTCGCACAAGTTTTCAAAAAACTGTTTTCAAAATGGGTCGAATGCTAAGAAACCCACTAAAACTCTCAACGTTTAGTAAAGTTTGCTCCACACTACTTCTGGGGAAAAATCGCTCTTCCCAAAAGACCGATTACGTCATGGCCTTATATCTTGTAATCCAGTTGCGTAAAAGGGCATGATATTGGGTGTAGGTACTAGCGACACCTTCATTCTGTTACATATTTTCTTAGGAAATAAGTAATATTCTGTCCAAAATAAAAGTTTAATAATACATATAGTTTTCAAAAAAAAGGAGAAATGTTTTCGTATCTGATAGAAAAGTTGAAAGTGTTCACATAATAGGTATATGATACAAAAAGTGGGTGTTCTCCTTGTCGGGAACATCTTTTCTTTCTGTCTGCAATATTCGTAAAATCCACCCCCCCCCCTCCCCCTCCAAGAAAGCGAAGAGAATAGTCTTTTGAATACACGCTATCAGACCAGAGAGAACTAAGGCTACGCACAAGGCGAGATACTAGTTTATTATGTCGCAAACGCAACAATTTCCTTTCGGAACAAATATTTCAATTGGTTCCCTCAGTGAAGAAGGTTGGATACTTTTTGAAACGACAGGGCTGTAGTATATTAATCTAAATCCAAGGCATATTTGCACATCATCACTGAAGCATGATGTCTAGCTCTTATATAATAGCGCCAACCACGGGTACAATGCTAACTGCTAAGTCTATTTACTTTTGCCCAAGAGTTAAACATTTTTAATCAAAAAAGTGGGCCGCTCGCTAAATCCTGTAGAGTGAAAATTGCATGCATATGCTTCAGATACCATGTGGGATACTACTTTTCATCAACGGTCGTCGTTCATTTACTCAAAGGTTTGTTTTCACAGCAAACAATGTGCAACATTTTATTCTCAGCGCTTGTATTTCATACGTTCTGATGGTGGATTTTATTTTATCCGTCGCTTCTTTCGCACTGTTCTGTTGGGAACATTTCCAGCTGTTATAAAATGGACAGTGACACGAAGATAAATTAGCTGGTAAAAGAGAGAACTTGTTCGGTGATTGGGTGTGCGAGTGATTATTTTCAATTAAATTCTCGGCCATTTGTATTTACAAGCTTAAAACTGCGGACTAAACAAGCTAACCAGACGTGAGAAAAACTGTTTCGATATTCACACAAAAGCTTTGCACATCGCAGTTTAATTACGCGTTATGCAGTAGTTAGCATGCAATAACGCAACGGGCAAATGCAACCAAACAAACCCAACTCCAGACAAACCCAATTTAGTTTGAGACAAATCGTAAGTCGTTTTGCGAATTTTACTCAGCCAAGCATTGTGCCACACATATCTTGCCCGCCTTTAAACAGCATTTTCGACCAACTATTTGTAATGGCTATTTTGGTGCATGATAGTATACTTGCTGGTTTCACGTCCCAATTTTCGAGCAGAAGCCCCATATCATACTAATAAACGAAAGAGCATGAACGAGCCACTTGGTTTTAGACATCAAAAGCGCGGGTCGATAAAATGAATGAATAAAATTATAGGTATATGCAGCAAGGGAAGCCTATTTTTTCGTCCATGGCAAACGGAGTTATATACGATTGGCATGTGGCTCTTTTAAGCTTCCACTGCAAAAATTTTACCCGTGCATAAAGTATGGAATTTAATATGCCGCGTCAAGATCCACGGGCTTAATAAAAAATTTGAATGAAATGTATTTTTATAACACCGATAACGCAAACTGTTGTTCGCAAAGAAAAACTTTTCGCATTTTTATGCCGAAAATGAAAGTACGCAAAGATAACTTTCTCTTCAGAGAAATTTTCAAAATTTTAGATCGATAACAAAGCTTCAGCAAACGAGGAGTATCTTTTCGTTCCTGGATCTATAATAGGGCTATCAGGTATAAGGTACGCCCTCACCACATAATCTATTAGTTTTACATTAGCTGCCTTGAAGGCATCTAGCACTACTGACTACACAGTATCTTCGGCAATATGTATTCTTGACAAACACGGCGATATTTCAGCCAACAGACTGATATATAGGCAGATTAAACTGGCTAAATATCCTCTTAAGTAGATTACATATCACAGGTTATAGGGCTATAACGCAAAGTCACATTTTGAATGTAAGAGGCACTTTAGTACGCGGCACAGCCCGTCGTATGCGAATATTTCAGCATATTTGAGCGTAAAATAAAAATGCGTGAGTACATAACTGAGTCAAAGAAAAAATTGAACTTCGAGATGAGCCCCTAAAGCTGCCAAGCATGTCGCGAGGGGTTGGTAAGGGCAAAAGAAAAGAGAGCTGGTAAGGCTTGTCAGTCATTGTTCCCACTCGTTTATAGATATAAGTATGCTTTCCGATTTAAAAAAATGCATTCAGGTCGCATGAGATTAAAAAAGCATAGCTAACACTTGCTTGTAATTAATTGATAGCTTGATCTCGCTCTTCCCATTATGCAATAATGGAATCCAGTGAAGTGAGTGTTGAGAGCAGTATAAATGGTATAGGTACTTGATGAAGGAGTCTCATCCATCGCAGTATTTACCTACTCTCATTCGTTGCTCCCTAAAGCAGTCAAGGATGCTTTCCACTACCTCTCTGCCAAGTTCAAGTATAATAATGACGCTTGATATTTGGATGCGTGACTTGCTAATAAAATCAGAGTGAGATAGTATATTTACCTGTGTCCTTTACATAGAATTAGTTAACAAGCACTTCATATGTTCATTGGTCACTTGGCTTCACCTTTGGCTTGACTGGCTGGCTGGCTAGCTGGTCACGTCCTGCTCCCCTCAGCCCGCACGTTTTCAATTAACGAAACGACTCAGACCGCGGGTTTGAAACTCAAACTCAAACGAAGCGATGCTCGCTAATCGTAGCAACATTAATTTGCACACACGGTAACTCGAACTCCTTAGCTTTGATTCGTGCACTTGACCCGCCGAGCTCAAAATATGTCTGAATACTATTTTATAATGAGTTTCTGCAACTTTTTGTGAACAAGGCTTTTATACACAGGCAGGGTTTAATTAAGTGATTCTGGCAAGTCGTTCAAACGATGAAATAATACAAAGAAAAGGCACAGCGATTGTCAGTGATTGGAGCTAGATTGAATAAGAGTTCGACGGGTTAAAGAATTTTGTGTTACAATTTAAAGTGATTGGTTTTGTGGACCGCTATTCTTCAGTCCAAGCCACAGAACATTATTTTATCTTTGACTAGAATATACATGCAATACAGTGAGTGGAGATTTCTGCCAAATGTATTTTTGAGGTTCACTGTAAAGTTGGCAGTCAAATAAATGCGTGGTTCCACGGGTTCCACGGATTCTCTGGGTTCCACGTTGCGGGGGAAGAAAGTTTCGCTGGACGTAAATTTTCTTTCTTCAGCGTTCGGACTTGTCTTGTCCGGTGGTGTAGGTGCCTTCTTAGAAAGAGAACAAGCGCGTATAACCCGACACAAATAGCTATGAAGACCAAATGGCAAGTGTAAAAACCCAGAATACTTTCCCGATCCAAGTATGGCTTTTTTGCTCTTACAGGTATAAATACAAATATTCATACAGGTATAAATATAAATATTATACTTTTTAACTTTACAGTACAGTACTGTACAGTACAGTATAAATACAAATATTTATACAGGTATAAATACAAATACCTATTTATACAGGTAAAATGGTAACTCATTGAGCATGCTTTTCGTTTGCTCCAAAACATTCATTTGTTTCCATATCACGCAACATGAGCATAGAAACTGTTTCTGCAAATTGAGGATGCTCCACTTCATCCCCAAAATTGTTTCGTTAGCATTTCAAGCATGAGTACCTACCGGTTCATTTTCCCATTACCCGGCTGAGTAGCAAGTTCTGCCGGAGTAGTTTGTGCGCAATTGAACCAAAGTAAACTAGAAGCACGTGATTACCAAAAAACAAGATCATATACTAAGGTGTAGGTATATTATAATCAAAGTCCCGTCAGACTCAAGCTAAACGCCACCAACCGGGTTGTAATTAGCGTTTTAGAAAATAAGGAACTTGCAAGTTCTCATTCCTTCGGGATCGAGTACAACCAACCAGTTTGTTAATTATCTCCACCAGATCTAACCCCATCCAGTCCAATTATTAACTTAAAATTCTTTTATACAGAATCTTTCAGGTCATTGCACATAACTTCAAGTGTGTTTATTACACAAAGTTCTATATTTTTCCAAACAACTGTCGGGGAATTTGTCGAGACGTTCTTTGGAGCGTGAATTTCTTGTAAGTTTCTCGTAGCCGTTATCGTCGTATAGCTACTACCATCTACTACACTCTTGCGAAACCTGTGTGGATATAGCAAAGTATCCTTTTGTGCCATTCATCAAGCCGTGGTCCAGCGCGGTCTTGTTCCACCCCTGACCCCCTCCCTACCTCCCCTGGGAAACCACCCACAGGTCGAGTCAAGTCGACGCCTAAAGGACCGGACGGATTAATTCAATCAGGATGAGGAGACACTTGCATCCCCACCTCCCCTCTATCTTGGCGTAGCCCCTTCCTTACTACTGCCCAGAACAGAGTGGATTGGGAAACTACCAGATACAAATCGTTTTGACTTTTTTTAGACCATGTAATTTAAATCAATGAGATTTATTGCTATGGGTATTGTGGATGGGTTCTCCCACTTATTTTCGTAAAGGCTAAAGGATTTCGATCGAGTTTGATTGTAATATCATAGGTGAAAGCAAAACGTTGAAGTGGGAGTGCGATATTTTTATTAGACAAATGGAGATTTGAGTAAAATATCTTTCCGTTTTAACTCGGCACCTCCAGTTTCAAGGTGGTGGAAGTGCCGAGTCCATCATTTGAGTTTCTAGGTTGTTGCGTAAAATATATAAGCATGCTTATTTCTAATGAACATATACTGCTAAGGTTCTATTGCAGATTTTTGTACGACATAACAAGACTTCACAAGCTTTATTTTACGCTTTTCAGTTTCCAATACCATATCGGAGACAAAAATTTGCTGTACAATTTAATTGAGATAAGTCTCAATGAAAACACTTCAAACGTAATAATCTGCAGACTGGCTTTAATGCCATTGTCGATTACATTTAGCATTCATATTTTTTAATTAAAAATTTTCCAACTAATTACATTAAAAGTACCTCAATTCGTCAGGTATGGCAGGAAGGCTACATTTTGTTTGTTTCCATCGCGTCTTTTAAGGTAATTTGATCTTCAAAAGTTGTTGCTCCATGAGCTTTTCCTGGAAAATGTGCTAGGATTTGCTGGAAATGATGTGCTTCGAAGTTTGTACCAAAACATAGCGAATATGAAAAGCACACCATGTGAAAACAGCATCGTTTAAATAGGCAATTAGTGTTTGAAAACATTCACGTTCATATTTTGGCAAAATAATAACAAACAGGCTCATAATGGGTAAAATATAATGCTACGCTTCACCGAGATAGTTCCAATTCTAAGCTAGACTCTAAAGAAAAGATGGTGAAAAAGATCGAATCCTAAATGATTTGCTTGACTCGCCATTTATATTAGCTGTTGTCGTCGAAGCTGACACATTTAATGAGTACCCAATTATTAAAGAATACAAACAGAAATACTTTTCTAACGTTTGATATACCTTTGTCCTTTTGGTTGTACCTAACAGACAAATGAAAAAGATCGAGTCTGAAATTATTCGCTGACTAGTCATGTAAATCAACTGTTGTCGTTGAAGCTGATACATGTAATTAATTCCCAATTATTTATTAAATCGAAACAGAAACCCTTTTTAACGCTTGTTATTCCTTTTGATTACTCCTTCTCATTTGTAAACAAAGCTCGCTAGCTATTATCGCTGTTTTAAATCGCGAGGAATTTAATTGAAAAGTGTAGCATCTGACGCTAATAGTTACGTAAGAGGAAGACAAAGCTTACAAGTGCAACGCTCAGCTTCTTATAGGTCCACCTGCTGATATGATAATACGGCATTACCTGGCATTTACAGTTGCCCTAGATTCGATGAGTCGTTAGCATTTAGACTAGCGATGGCTGGGAGTGGAGGTGTTTTACCCAATTCTAAGTACTAGCGAAGGGCTGTCGGGAAGATAAAAGCTAAGACGTGAGAACATGCTAAGCCGAGCTGCTGCAAGGTGCAATAAGAATTGGACGGTAGAAGTACAATCCGAACTGACAAGTTGCAACACTCAGTCTATTGCCCGATCCCTCGGTGACTTCTTCACTGGTTAGAAAACAACTCTCGGCTTATTTTATTATTCTACGACAGTGCTTTAGTTGAATTTCACACTTTCGGTGCAACATTAGAAGGAAAACTAACTTTTTTACTTCTTTATTCTTCGTTCTCCAATGTTAAAAGTGAGTAGGAGGTCGTTGTGAAATGATTTATCGTGTGATGTAAGCAAGAAGAGGAAAGGAGGGTAGGAAGGTTAAAGAGGATAAGAATAAGAAATTGTAGGGAGCAACGCGAAACTTTGTGGTCGTAAGAAATGGGATGAAAAAAGGGAGAAATTGGAAGATGAAAGTGTAGTAGTACGATGTGAAAGAGTTAGAAGAGAGTTTCTGATGTAGTGTCACTAGTCGGGAGGTGACAACGAAGAAATGTGAGTGTGCCTATACTGCCTAGATTTAATACATTTTGCAAAAACTTAGCTCACTAGTAAAGTAAGAATTACTACAGGCCACGATGTGGTCCTAAACCGGTTGTACAACCGGGAATAACCATAGGGAATCTACGTTCTCAGCGATCCCAAATGTACACTTTTGGGGAATTTGCTCTTAAAGACAACTTTTAATTTTCTACTTCAGAGTAATTAATTACTTTTCATATTTCTCTACTGGTAATACCTTAAAGCTTATCATATATGCATTATATATGGTTCTTATCTATATTGAAGTAGAAGGCTCCATGAGACGAGATTGTGCATTCATTATTGAGATGATTACGTTATTAATACAAAGAAAACTAAGAGGCTAGAGAAATTTGCGATGCACAATGCTATGAACTAGTAGATAGCTGTGGGCTGTGTTATACGCAATGCGGGAGACTCCATGCGATAGCTATCATGATCTCTCCACTCATCTCAGATAATATGAAGCCACGCGGCGCGTTCTGCCTTTCCTTGAAGAGAATATATTACACTTATCAAGTCCCTTTCCTCCAAATAACTTATTATTGTATAGCTTTGTTCTTGCTTCTTCACCCGCACTCACTGCCGACAGAGACATTTCTTTTAAGATTGCGATTGTACTTATTCTACTTCAATCTTTTATCACGAAATGTGGCGGATGAGGTTAAAAAACTAGGGAGGTTGAACTTTATGCAATTCTCACCATACTTTTCTCTTTTGTTTCCGCGAGAGAAAGATGAGTTTGGAATCATCGTTCGCTCGGATCCAGCTTGCAGAAGGCAAACCTCTTGTCATTTTATAGCTTCCTCCATTTCGAACAGAGTTCGAGCTCGGTATTCTCGTGGATTCAAAACATGGCACCTCCACTATCCCTATCAACTATGTACAATCGAAACTTAAAAATGTACCGATAACAATAACTTCTCTACAGTAGCAGAGAAACAACACGGTTACGTTGCTTTTTTAGGTTGCTTCTTCATTGGAATGTTTCCATGAGCACATCAGTAAGACATCACAATAACAATTGTGGTGTAACAGGTATTTTCCAAACTGCTACACCTGCTTGTTAAGGAAATATGAAGATCAAATGGGAATTCGTTCTCGTTTCCGTGTCGTTTTGTTCTAGAAGCGAAGTCTACTCATGTGCGTAGATAATTGGCAAGGGAAATTTGATCAAAGGACGGCGCGGGCTGTGCCGGTCCGTTTGGAAAACGAGCATACGTTTTGATGCCACTGTTGATGCCACCTATCATTTTCCACGCCAAAAGCTCGCGCGTAACTTTTGACATTGTCTCTCCATGCCTGCTTTTTGAACCTGCAAGTGATCGTTCAAAGTTCATTGTCTGATCTTGTGTATCAAAGCATAAAAAATTAAATAAATATCGAAACAAAAAATGTCTTCATATCAAAAGTGGATTGGAATAGAATCAAGAGTGGAACCAGGAGTCATCTTTCATTGTATTTAGGCTAATGGTCATTTACAAATTGCGTTGGGTAATGTTATTAAAATAATTATACTGTAGCAACTGGCAACGTAATTCATGAAGAAAGTGGCTAACAACACCGTCCTTGGACGAAGAATTCACTGAGTAGATCCCTTAATAGAATCACCTTGAACATATATGACAGAAGATTGAGGTGTGCTGTAGATTTCGAGACCGCAAGAGCTTCAAAGCTGCTAACGGCTTATTTCTTGGGGTCGGGATTGGCAAAGGGAATTGTTAAGTAGGCGGCCGTGCACTGTGGTAGAGGAACTGTCCCAGAATTTGCATGGAGTGGTTGTGGTATATCATGGAAAACCACAACGGGTCAGCCGATCATCAGGATCGAACTTGCAGCCTCTCTCTCTCTCTCCCCCCCCCCCCCACGCGTAAACGAAGCGCTTCGAAGCCCATTTTTTGTCTCACTTATACAACTTGTATGTCAGAGCAACTGAATATGCTGACGAGGTCCGAGCATGCCCGAGCTTCGAAGCCCATAGTCATAATGACCTATGCTTACAACTCCATCGGAATTTGAAACCTTCTAAGAGCCCCTATTTTACTTTTCGTCCCATTGACCTCAAAATGACTATGGGCCATTGGAATATTATATGCGGTCTTGTTTTATAGCCCAACTAATTGTTTACGTTTCGACAGCATTATCTCTGTGTAGTTTCTATTTAGACTAATGAACTATGAAAAGCGACTACAAACTACAAAGCTACTCACCGCAATGAAGTTAATCTGTTTGGAATGATAAAATAGAAGGCCATTGATGAAACAGAATTATATGTTTAATTTGCACAGGGTTTAGGTGCCAAGCTATGAACAAATACGTGCCATATTTAGAAGATATGTCATAAAAATTGAATTAATTGTAAAAGCATCATGCTGATTGCATCAAAATGTGCATGAGTGCACTTCGTTCGTGATTGAAAAATAATACTTCGGTTGAACTTTGAGCCAATATAACAAAGAGGATTGTAACAAGTTGTGAGTGAAATACACCCAGCCAATGAGAAATATAGCAAACGGATTTTTTACTTCCAAGCTTACACTAACATGTTGAAGGTTTTAGCTTTTAGCTGAAAAGAGCAACATTGAGACATTTTTTTTTTTAAACTGTTAATAACTGGGTTAAAATGCTGAAAACTTAACTGAAACTAAACTGCCGCCTTTTGGCACACGCTTTACTAAACTGGCAGTTTAGTTTCAGTTAAGTTTTCAGCATTTTAACCCAGTTATTAACAGTTTTTTTTAAAAACTATAGTGTTGAAATTAGTCAGGAGATATGAGTCTCAAAAAAGTAATATTGAGACAAATGTTCAAACAAACTTACATGGTGTGTGTATTAATATATACGCCACAATGACAACCAAGTTAGTGTGATATAAATAAAAATGCTATAAAAATATCTTCAGGACTCATGGTAAACTAATTTGGGATTGACAGTTGTGTCGCAAAAGTAGTTAATACCATAACGTAACATTTATTTCCATAAAAATCATTCAAACTTTGCCCACGGTTCGATATGCATTTTTCTTGCGCATATAAAAATTAAACACACAACATGTCAATTTTCTACTCTACATCTTTGATTCTATTTGCATTGATTGAGTTGTAGTGTAAATGGCATGTCATTGAAGAATTGATTGTGTTTTTAATATAATTTAGCTGTGCAACATTAGCTATATTCAATCCACCAAGCCGAAGCTTATTGGTAGGGTAAACATAATTTTTAATTCAAACAGGAGCAGATCTTAGCGTTCTTCCAGATTCAAATGCAAATAAATATTTTCTATAGCGAAACCTATATTTGGTAGGAAATTTTTCCATAGCTTTCCTGATATCTCAATCGAACAGAACTTATTTAGAACAGTCACGAGCTGTGAGCTTCTAGTCCTAACAGACTGTCCACTCCACTATTTAGCCATAATCCTTTCCCTTTTATAACTCCACGTGTGAGTATAGCTAATATCTGCTCGCACGTATCACTGGCCGCGCTGGCAGCACATTATGCAGGCGGCGAATCTGCCGAACAATTTCCAGGCACCAACCCAAAATTGAATTATAATCCATCTAGCAGCACCCGTAACTTGCAGAGTGTGTGTATGTGTGTGAGTGTGTGTGCGTGTGTATGTGTGTATGTGCAGACGTGATGTATTATACCGATGGCGAAAACGAGATCGCTACGAGAGGAATTATTTCCATTGGAAATGGCATTGCTGATAATTCATTCTACACTCAGTTACCGAATAAAGTAGATTATCTCCCGTAAAATACTTTTCTACATGGACCAACCTATAAGTACGCATGAAGCTAGTCGGTGGTGACTGGCAGACACTAGAGAGGGAAATGTATGGGTCGAAATGGCATGGCCATCATATTATTTTGGATCAGTGGCGGCTGGTACCAGAGGAAGTCAAGTCATAGGCAACGTATCATAGTTTAAGTGGTGGCAGCAGTAATGGCAAGCCATGGACTTTACACGAGTATTATTTTTATGGACCAGTGGCGGCTGACACCGGACGGATAATTCTGGGAGGGTATGACATTGGCATACTTATACAATCAAAATCAAATACAGAAAGTAGAATCAGATATTCTTACTATAATCTTGCATAACAGAGTCTCATCTCTGCATCGGTCCCCAACTAGTTAGTGATGCGATTTAGTTGTGTTGACATCTACTCTCCGCCACTGCTGCTCTTTCGTGAGATAATTGTCCATTTCTGCAGGAACTGGGCGGCTGCGGTCTCGCTATACATTGTGGTTATAACGCAGCGAGCCTTCGCCGACGCTCCTTCTCCTCCAGAGGAATGCTAAAGAGTGAAAAGGGTACAATTAAAACAACGTTACAGTGCGTATTATTGAAGTCCCTAATAGAATTAACAGCCCTTTAGCTATACTAGAGAAGTTTTATCTAACTAATTTGCTAATCTACTACCCCATCCTTTAGCATGTCCTACTCTGATGAGTGGCATAGTTGATTCGAAAGTTGGTGTAATGTAAATTGCGAACGCATGGAAAAAGCTTTTGCCGTTTAAAATGTTTGATGAGGAAGTGGTGCTTGTGTGTAGGACCAGCAGGGTGGTATCCAAAACATGCATCACCAAGGAATTGGCACCTTTTTTCCTCGTGTGTTTAACGTGTGATCTTTTAATTGGATTTTAAATGCATTCCACTTTTCCATTTTTTGTAATTTAAATTTGTAATTAAGCGTGCACATGGAGTGTAAAGCTATATGCATATGAGGTACGGAAATTAAAGTACGTTTAACTATAAATATTTTTTTTAGATCAATCAACAGTCAGCTGAGGAGGAGGGGTTGTCGGGCTCTGCGAGCACGTGACGAAAGTTTTATGTGAATAGACGCAGATGAGATTCAGAAAGATCATCTATGTCTTTTACATTCGTATGTATCACATATTGTCCCCTGAGATAGGTTATATCATTTAGTTACCAAGGAGGCTAAAAGGTAGAACTATCAAACCTCCTTAGTAACTTTACAACCATATATAACGGCTATCTTGTATGAGGAAAAATAGCTGGCAGCTCTAGAAAATCAGACCATTATTTATAAATAGCCTAGCGCCCGCTCAATGGGTGGAAGTATATTTCGGCTTCACCATAAATGTTGGCTTCGCCACGAAATTTGTTCTTTGCCTTGCACATTGGACTGTGACATTCTGGGCTTAACCTTTAAATTTGGGCTTCGCCTTTTTTGGGGTGTATAATTTCCCTATGGTTCCACCCGATGGAATTTGCCTAGAAACTTAAGATTTGTCTTGAAGAGCAGAAGCATAATTTTTGTTGAATTAACTATTATTTTCCCCGATGGGCAGGATCATTGCTTCCACCCGATGGGCTTCACCTTAAAAATTTGGGCTTCACCTTGGTATTTGGGCTTAGCACTGGTGTTCTGTGGTCTTAACTATCAGTTTCCCTATGTTTACCCGATACGCCGGACCATGTTTCGATTTCGCCACGGATATTTTACTTTTTGCCGTCAAGTTTTGAGCTTTTTTAAAAAATGACTTTTTCAAAACCTGACTTTCAGAATATAATGAGAATGTACATGGATTGAAACAGAGTGTGGTGTGCGGCAACGAAAAAAAACTTACCAAATAAATATTTATTATTATTATTAATCCGCAACGCAAGAAGAAGGCAAAAAAATGCCATATCAAGCCAACCTGAAATGTAGCTAAACTTTTTTTTTTCAGCGTCCAAAACCTTACATAAATGTTTCGGAACGCTCAACTTCCACCATGAATTTTGGTGAAACATCCCAGTTTGACTGAAATCAAAAAAAGGCTCACTTTTGGGCGCACGAGGTCGGGACTCACGTTGCAGCAAGTTAGCGTGTGTTTGGAACGGATTTTCAAAGATCTAACTCGCAAACAACGAAACATAGAGGGGGTTTTGAAATGACCTACCAGTACAATTATGTGGGATGCCTGCATATTTTACTGAAATAACCACTTGACTGTAAATAATGTAATTTACCTAAAAAAATGGCTTCAATTTAAGTGCTTTTAGCAGTGGCAAACCGACGGCAATAAACCAGTGTCGTAGAGCCAGATGTCTATACAGTGCGTCGTTAAACACCATTTAATCAAGAACAAGTATTTGGCCATCTCCAAAACTCACCATTATACCGGGAGTTGCCAATAAGTGTTTACTGATAGACTATTGAAATACGCGATTTATCGTTCGTAATTATTTCAGATAATTGCAAACATCTGCCACTCACAATCTCCTAAGTTCCATCATGAAGTATCGCCCCATGACAATAATTGTAATTGTACCACATTTGCGTTTACAATGTTTGTTAAACAAAAATACTTGTTTTTAAAACATGTCTGGGCACTATAAGCGTGTGTTTAAAAATTGAACACAATTTTGATAATTAAATAAAACAAACGTGGAATTCTAAACTATTATCAAAACAACCGATTGTGTTAAAAATGGGAGTATTAAATGCCTGTGAGTAAAGTACAAAGTGATAAGTGACCAAAAATCTTTTAGCAAACAAATTAATGTGCTATCATCTTTCAACACAACAGACATTTTAAACAAAGTGAACTGATTTGCTTCCAAGTTCCAATATAGAATTTGCTTTAGTTAGTAGTGCTCGGAATTTTAAAACGTTTTAATCCTCGCACTTGTAAGTATCCATGTTAACATCTCGAACATGTTATCAACCCGAAGGGTTAATATATACTACAATCTTTGATGTTATCTATCAGAATAGATGGGTCTGGCTATGTTGTCAAATATCTCGTAGATCAAGTGCAACTCTCACATGCCATAATGCTATTCCTATAATTGATGGGTTGGGGAGGCAATGTGGTATTTGGCAACAAAGGTCTGTGCTCGAGTCAGCGACCAAGTCAACACGGGTAGAAAACCCAGGTCCTGTCGAATAAACATTGATTTCAATAAAGATAAACCTAATCACCTCTAATTCCGTGCACTCCTAAGTCCTAACTAAAGCAAAGACTATACCTACATGTACGTATGGGTGTACTAACTTATTCGTCAGTCGTCGCTCGAGCCTCACGTTTAACAAATTGTTTTGTTTTATTTTATTTAGTATTCCATTTTAATACAAAACCAAAACATGTCTGACTAATTAGTAAAATAATGGTGCATTGTGTTCATTTCCAAACATGAGCTCTATTCATATGACATACCTATATGTCATATATTTCTGCAAACACCGTCAACTTTCCTGCGGTCGCCCGCGATAGTAATAACAGATGTTATTATTAATATGCAAGTTATAAAAAAACATTGCTTTGCCAGGTCAAAGTGAGCCATTACTTTTTGCAAACCTGTCAAATCCATCATTGGCGCGACGCACGCCCCATATGTTGTCGACGAGCTCATGTGACATATTACTTTTGCGCCAGTAATGACAGCGATTATTGTGCCAGCAATCTATGCTCTTGCCTGACTGTATGTATGGTGTGTGTGTATGTGTCTGTGTGTTTGTATGTGTGCATGTAAGTGTGTGTATGCGTGCATGTGTGTGTATTTGTATGTGCGCATGTGTGTTTGTGTGTGTGTATGTGTATGTGTGTGGGTGTGCGTGTGTGCATGTGTGTGCGTGTGTGTGTTTGTATGTGTGTGTATGTGTGTGTATGTGTGTATGTGTGTGTGTGTGTGTGTGTGTGGCCAAGCAGATTCACAAGCGCTCAAACGTTCTCTCATCCATCACACATCAGCCTCCCAATATGACGAATCGCGTTCTGTCGAAAAAACTCAAACAAATATCACTGTTCGAAATAATAATTTATGGATTTCGCAGTTATTCGTCTCGACTTTTGGAGGGAAAAATATGATCAGCGACGTACTGAGATTTTTCCTAAAGGCAGAGTTGATAAAGAAGTTCATTTAAATAAAACGAAGTGCTGAATGCCTCTGGGTGGTTTTTTATATTGGGGTTGCGGGGAAGGGAGTATGCTGGTGTGATGGGGACTGGAGACTGGGGACATGTGGATATGGATGAGAGAATTTCAGTGAAATAAATGTTCACATTTTTTTCCGTGTTCACATAGAAAATATAAAAATGTTGCGTGTTGTTGGTTAGCGTTAAAAAACATAAAGCAGGAATAAAGCAAGCGAAATTTGACATTGCAGTGTAGTTGTGTCGCCGAGTATAAATTTCAGCCTTGAGAGCATCGTGTCTGAATGTAATTTTAAATTTCACGCTCATTCTTTAGAAGCTAACAAAAATTCTAAGTCAAAATTCAAAAATAATATTAGACAAGTTAGAGAAGAGGAAGAAAATAATTCTGATTAAGGTATTTAACTTCACACTTTTAGATGTATAGTATAATTTGGTAAAATATTATATTCTTTTATCATGTAGTACTTTGAAAATGTCTGCAAGCTTAACAAAACCGATGGAATAGAATTTCCTGACGTAGATTGAAATATCGAAATTTTCTTTTTGGTCTCAAACAAATCTGAGCCAAAGTTTCGTCAATTTAATTTAAATCTATATGAATATCGAGTCACTTGGATGATTACAGTGACTGCATTTAAACGGCGTTATTTTTGCTTGAAAAGTTAATTTTCTTTTAACGTATGTTCTACGGCAAAAGTTTTTCTTCTAAATTATATTTGAATATACGCAATAATGTTCACAACTGCACGACATTTATATCATTTAGACTTTAGAGGCGAGACTTAGTTCGACAGTTGCAAACACAGTTACCCAACATAATCTTCATTACCAGGTTCGGTCTAGCGTAATCAATATACAAACAACGATCAGATATTAATTACAACTTAATAATACGATGCTAGAGGGGCTCGCGGGCAGATATGATGATTGATCAATAGAAATACGATTATACCACTCTCAATCCTCTAATGACGAGCGGTATCATCTATGAGCGTGTATTGCTACAATCATAATGGCCATGTGCGGGGTTTGAGGATTCCAAGATTCAGGAAACAGGGCAGATGATTGGCAGTTAATGTTGGCAAGCGTTGCTGATTAGGATGCTTAGCAGGCGAGCGGCGATACGTGCAAACCGATGCCATTGTGAAAGCTGACATGCGAGATCAACATAATATAGTCCTGCGAGAATTTGCTTGACAGCAACAATAATGACAATTATTGTATCGACTCAGATTCTGGTAGGTATAAGGCAGTATGTGACACGGTAGTGCCCGTTTGAAGCATGAATGCGACTACTGTCATCAATGGCCATTTGAGGTTATGCGAATTAACATGGTGACTGGAGCTTTACGCAACAGAATTTGTGTCTTAGGAAGAGACTCCGTTTTGGATTAACGAGTTGGTAATTTAGGAAAATTCTTGGTTAGTTATGCTCAAGGTCAAGTGATATTTCAGGAGAAGGAGGCTCATTTCACAAAATGTCGCAGATAATGCTGCATTGCCAAATCGCTTGCATGGGTCTTAAAACATGTGATTTACTTGCATGTAAAAGGGATTGCACTGTAAAATTGCAAAATAGGTAGTTTTTCAGATGGGTCTTTTTAGGTATACCATTATTTTACTCATCTATGAAACCTGATGGTTCGAAAAAATATACAAGGGCTACATATCATAGAACAGCTTGCCAAACTATGTTTGACTTCATCTTTTTTCAAACCCTTCTTCAGGTCTTGACTGCCTTCATCTAAATCAGCTTCTTCGCATTCCTTTTCCCCAAGTTCCACAAATTATTAAAATTTCTCTCTGTTTTACCACCAGGTGGGTCAATTCACATTATTTTCTTTATACTTTATCAACTTTAAATGCTTGCTTAGTTAATCTGTTATCCCCAATCCTATGCTCTTCTTGTGACCGTACCACCTAATCTTTCTCTAAACATCTTCAAGCACAAACCATCAACTATCTCAACATGCCTGACATATTTCGTTCACAAAAATATCGATTTAACCTGGGCGTCTATAATGAAGAAGTAGCTTAGTGTGACTCCATGGTTTGCGTTCACATAAAGGTGGACAGACGTATTTTCAAAGCGAACAAAGGATTTAGAATAATGCCTAGACTGGTCAAGATTAAAACCCTATAATTAATGCAATTGTCTCTGTAGGTAATTGATTTTGGGGATTACTTTCAAAAAGGTCTCCCGCTCACCCTTGCATAAAAATTATGATCATTTTCCATTCTCTCTGCTGCATAAAGCAGTGATTCCAAGAGAAAATCGCTGCAAAATTCTCAGGGTGTTTCTAGCTTTCTAGTCGCGAAATTACGTATTAAAGTAAACAAATGGTAAAAAAAGCTTCGAATTCACCAAGTGTTTGGTAATTTTACCTCAACCATCTGGATTTATTTCATCCAAATGATATTGTAGCTAGCTCTTTGAAATACCGGGGGAGGTTAATTTCGTGCAGAAAAGACCGGACCCCGCCGCAAATCCAATGCTGTACTGTTCGAATGCGCACAGCAGTGCATCGGCGAGTTTGATATTATGCACCTTATGCAGCTGATATTCCACTAATGCAGAGCCCAGCCTGGCTGCACTAAACATAATTGCATGGACTATATACAGTATGCACCTAGAGCTATATTTGTACTAAAATGAGGTGAATGTGATTAAAATACACATTTGACTCAAAGAGATCTTTGTAATGCAATACCACTGTACTCTCATACTCAGTTCCAAAACAATAAGCCACAGTAAAAATATTGTGGAGTACTTATCAGTAGGCTGTCAATGGCTATTGCCGGTTTTTCTAGCATTTTAGGAGTCGTCTCAACGAAGTGACAGCCGCGAATCATGTTGTTGAAGTGGCCAAAAGTTCCATGGTAATTGCTACACGTTTTATCGAAAGTTTTTAGTTTTAATGAGGCTTAACTATCGTTAAAATAACTGGGCCACAAGACCTAGCATATCGAGCAACTTCTTTCAGAACGACATCGTCTAATAGTCACGAAATAGTTATCATTAAAAATATCTTGCATGCAAACAGTGTTCTCGACGTAACTGCATTATAACTGGTGGAAATCCAATTGGGTGTAATACAGTTATTTAAATGTAGCGCCCGATATGCAAGGCAAAAAACAGACGTGGTTGCATCGAATGGGATAATTACATTGGGCGAGCGAGTTATAGCGAGCGAAGCGTAGCCATTCTTCTCATGGCACTTGAGTTTGGGTAGATTTTGTTGGCACTGCCCAGGCCAGACGGAATTACCGTTCTTGATTATTTTTTCTGACCATTAATCGTTACTTTTCGTTACTTTGTCAAAATGATATATCTGAAAGATGACAATATTGGGGGTAAACAATGAACCGCGATGTCAGGGGGTCGACAATGAAGCCCACGCATTGCGTTTGCTGCCAACTCGTGATTAACCAAACTTTAGTATATAATAAAACTGTTTCGGACTTCTGTACGTTCGCTCTTTCAACGCGGTTAGTCGTGCATAGAATTACGTTAGTGCGATCGCCTGTCTTGTGTGTTACCAAAAATGATCTGTTACAGGGGCTGTACCTCCGAAATAAAAATATTACACTTCTAAATGGTCTTTAGTTAGGAATTTAGAGACACAAAGAACAATTTTTCTCCTGTACAAGTCGGGGTACAAATGGTCAAACATGCCATTTTTCAGATGGGGTGCTTAATTAACATTTCGCAAAATAAATAACAGCGGGCATGTTTTGACCCTGAGCAACTAAGAGTCATTTTTGTTCAAAATAGTACTGGGGATTACATGTTTTTTCATCTTTCCTACTTTCAATAAAAAATTGTCCCTGTAGTAGGTAGTTTATTTTAGCTACATTCAGCTGATTATACCGTAGAAATCCAAAGTATTTTACGCATATTTCTGTGATATTCGGGCTACGGCATCTCAGTTTTCTACCATTTCCAAGTTAAAAGTTTCTGAGACAAATTCTCGCGACAAATTCTGGCGTGACTCCTTTAGGAGTCACGCCAACATCCTTTAATTGTGCTATAATCAGCGTCTACTCAATCTAAATGACAACATGGTAACAGTTTGCAGTGATCAGAGTGGCGAGTAATGAGTGCTCAGAATCCCGTTAACGAAGTCAAAACCTCGACCACCGGCTAACTAACTGAACGATGTAAATACATCAAAGGAAATAATTGAGATGGCCTCTGCGACCCCTTCCACCCCCTTTGGAGGTCGGACCTCTTGCGACCCCTGACGGTTGAACCTGCCGAAACCCAGCAGGCCCTCGATCGAGTGACGCAAAAGGAAGTCCAGTACCACTGCTCTGGTCCACAAGGTCCACAAGTTTAAGAGGGAATTACTAGTTTATTAATCAAACGGCTCTTTGCGACCCGGCTTCACAAAGGTATACGACGGCTAGCGTGCTTATAATACGACTAAGTGCTGTGGGACTGAGCGAAACACGAATTTCAACCCCGGAAAACGCGTGGAAATTCTCGGAATGCTCGCGTATACATTTCGTGTCTTTCACGGTAAACCACAAAAAAGGAAAAGCATGTCGGTCATTTATGTGTCGTATTCGTTACTCTAAAAACCTCTTAATTTAAGTATCAGTAAGACTCTTCGACTTTTCCAGCGGCTTGCTTTAGTTTCACGAGATCACATTAGATCTTTGACTCTCAGAAGGAATAATTAAATGCGCAATATTACGTGTTATGCGCGCTTGTGAATTGGGAACACCAACGACCATCGTACCGAGCTAATAATATAACAATCCGTACGTAATAACTCGGTTATTATTCTCGTGTAATGGCTGGCTGGTATAGGTACAAGTGCGAACGGGGCCTCGCCCAGACCATTGTTTCTCGATGAATGGTGTAAGATTATAATAAGAGAGTCGGCTGGCGGCCGAGTGGATGGTTGGCTTGGATCTAGCAGTGAAATGTCGACCGTGATATCGTGCCCGGAGATCTCCGATATCGTTACTGGGAAATTGGAAAGCGGGTATACGCGCGCCGGTACTTGTGCATTGTGCCGGGTGGGAAGGTGGGAGAATGGGGGTGAGCTTGGTCCAGACGGGAAGGGTAGGGTAACAATGATCACATTCGAGCTAGATTAGCATCATGCAGCGAGACTCCTCGAATACGTGTGCCAGTTTATCACCTGTAGGATACATGCAATTAAAGCGGGTTGGCCGTGTGCTGCTTTAAGCTGCTGGGAATGTGCGGGACGGTAACACTATAGGGGGTTTTCTTTATTTCTTTTTGTGTTGAAAAAGGGTCTTTATTTAATTGCTGTAGAACGTTTCGTTGTTAAATTTTGGAGTTAGCTTCTTTTTGTTTGTAATCAATTTGGTGATTTGGGTAAAATAATGTTCGAAGCGTGCTTGAAGTGAACCATGGTGGAGGTGCCGTGCTTTAAACTAGAAGACGGTTATCAAGCGTACGTTTCTTACGGCAAAATCCAAAGTCGTTACTTATTGTCGGTGCTCCCTAAGTTGCTTAGCAACCATCGTCCTCATTGGGCGTCGCCAAGCAGCTAAGGGAGCAATCACACTTAGTATATGCACTATGCATTTGGCCCATAGTTTTAGATGCCTTCCCAAGCCCCATGGATTTCAAGTTACAATTAATGCCTTAATTTCTTTTAACGTCAAGGGTCAAATTTATAATTACTTCCGTAGTATTGAACCCATTGTAATCTCTTTGTGCCCAATCATGGTATTCGTTCATGGCTTGAATGTATTTATAATTTGAATGTTTTTTTGTTAGTTTTTTGAGAAAACTTTTTTGAATCTCCTTTCAGTTCTGGCCAATTAATATTCCTTTAAGCTAAGACCAAAAAGTGCTTTTCAAATAAAAATTAATTGAAGAGTCAGCGCAATTTATATGATCTTTCTTACTTTTAATTTGAATGTATTAAAGCGGACATCATCGGATATTTAGCACGTTGATTCGTGCAATTGAGAAATCTCCATCTCAATTTGGTAAATAAAATTTTATCGCTTTTTTCTTCGAGCTTTCCTAAAATATAACGAGAGGAGACAGAAATAAAATTTAGGTAGGATTGCTCCAGTCTTGATTAAAATTTACATACACAAGTTTATATTATCTAAGTTGGCAGTCTGATTAGCAGAAGAGGCCCTCTAAACTGTTGACTCGAGAGCTCATCCTCTTTTTACTTGTCACTCGTTAGAAATGCATGGTTATATCATTATTATGTTGTTTGTGTGACAACCAAAGGAACGGAGATAAGGCCAAGGGATACGATAGGGGATTCAAGATTTTTCTACCTTAAAGCGAATTCACTTTCCCGACCCTTCTCTGAGCAAAAACTTTTTGTTATAATTCAAAACAGGAAAGATTTCAGCCAAGTTTATGCAAAAAGAGCAAACCAGGGGTACGCATTGCTTAGCTTTTGCTGGTGACTGCATTAAGGAAGTCCGATAAGCCTTTTTGTTACTTATAAAACTGAAAGTTCTACTCTTATTTTACTTCCACTCGAGGTGGCAGAATACCGGCTTCTAACGTTATTATAAATTCATGCAACTTGTTCAGAGCTGAATTCCGTCTTAAATTGTCCTAATGTCACATATTCTTCTTGCGATCTGTGACATAGGTACTATGGGATTTGGTTGAACTTCTCATCATCAGCAACCGAGTATTCCATTACAAAGAGGCAGGAACAAAACTAATACCATTCTTAACACAAAACGAAACTCATTGTTTTGCTTGTATTCTTGGTCGCATTTTACTGGAACTCATTATGAATACAGGCATCCACACAACGGCGGAAATTACAGCAAGGTGCCCTCGCTTCGTTGGGAACAATTTTCACAAGTATAATGTCATATTTAAATTGTTTAGAACCAGGTAAAACAGAGTATTAGACAAAATGCTAATTGGACAGCGGTTTATGCTTGACATAAAAGTGTTATTCTCTGAAAACTAGCTTGAAGAAATGCAGAGTATTTTTTGTCAAGAATCGCGCTAAAAAATGGAAAACGTTATACCAGAATTATAACAAAATTATTTGTCGTGGTCACAAACAGGTGCGAGTAAAACACCAGGCCATAGCATTCGTCGTTAAAGAATACAATCATTTTAAGTTTTCTTACAGGATATTGAACGTTACCAACTCTTTTTACATTACGAGATGGGTTTTGTGACATATTAGCAGGTATTATTTTATGGAGTATCCTGACTTCAATTTGTAATGAATATATGAAATTTCATTACTTTCTTCGCGATTTTGTATCTAAAATATATTTTTTCTGAAATTAGTGTACACAAAACTTCCAGAATATTTTTTATCTTTACATCTAACGCTAAGGCAAGCCGCTCACGACACAACGTCATATTGATGAGATCAGTATATTCATGCATTGGACTTCTTTAAAAAAAAACACCTCTTCCTGTATTCAGTAAATTAACCCATCTATACTGCATCAACAGACAGCAGCCTATCCAGCATCCCGTGCACGTATATATCGAAGCCGATATCCGATCTAGTTTGCAGGCCGAACCATCGGAATGTCTCGCCCCATTTCGTGTTCGAATGTCCCACATGGTTATATAACAAACACTTTATCTTGTGTACTTTTCAGTACCATAATTCATTATTCAATAGCTATTCTGGTGTTTGCACACAACAGATGTGAGCGCGTGGACCGATAAAATTTGAATTGGATCTCGCAAAGTACCATTTAAATCATGTTTTTTTTTCTCGTAACGGCCATGCGTTTTTTCAAACATGCGCTACTTAGTACTTTTTCGCGTAAAGCAAGATATTGGTATTGGGGATATTTGTCACCCTGGATGAGAAAACGTATTTTAAGATTTTAGCCGCTGACTTTAGAAAAAGTCCTTACATCAATGTGAAAATTCTTTTCCAGGAAACTAATGCCAGTCCATGGGTTTTCGTCCTTTCGACTTAACAATTTTGAGCTACACGTCAATATTTACATTCTACGAGCTTGTTAATGTTCAAAATATGCTCATTATAATGTTCATTCATAATGAACCTCAAATAAGTACTTCAAGAAATCATTATAAAGTCTTCCATTCAAAAAAGGCATACTGTCAAAATATTGGAGCCATTTTATGAAGGAATTCGCTAGAACAGAAGATCATTTTCCTTGCTCAGACAATGAACGAAAGGGAATTATATTCATATACGAGCTCTAGTGACTGACTACTTAGAAATAATGAAAATATGATGTACTATGCTTTTAGAATGTGACATCTGCATTGGAAATTGCAGCTTGAAAATATCGAACAGCTTCCATGCCCTTGAGAAAAATGGCACTGTAATTAACTGCATGTAAAGCAAAGCACTTTACAGGAACTTGATACTAAATGAGACAGTTCTGGCTCACAAGAACGGTATGTAATAAAGAAGATTAGCTGATGCGAGGCAGAAAGAAAGAACATCCAAATTTTATAGCAACACGCTACCTGGCACCTCCATTAATCAAGCCCATAAAAGATTATGCAAATTCCTTTTTAGATTGCATTTCTTCTCCTAAAAGTGCAAGCTGCAGAGTGCAGTTAGTTCCATGACTTTTTTTTTATAATCGTTAACTGAAAGTGTACGTACAATGTACTTATTCTTGGCGAGGATTAAAATATTTGAGCGAGCCACTCCTGGTACTATATTTCCTTGATAAGGCAACTGCAACTTCGAGCGCAGAGAAGGGAATTTTGTTGTTGGATCGCGGATTGTGGCAAAATTGAAACCCCACGGAATAAATGTAAGGAACCCGTCAAGAAGTTGGTACCAGAAAAAATGTAAAACCATCATAATCCGTATGCAAGCATAGAAAAACGGGCTTAAAAGTAGGAAAATGGGTGCAAAACAAAATGGCTTTAAGGAGAGAATTCCGTGGTAAAAGGGGATGCTATTTTCAATGACACCGTTAGCCAAATTATTGGGTTGGAATTTAGCAAGAACTGCTGTCTCCTGTGCCGGTCAGTCAGCGACACGAATAAAGCCTAATTAGGAACTTTTACAATTAAAAGAGGCAGAGCATCGCAAGCAATTTGCACGAATAACCAAAAGAATTTTTTCCCACCTGGTATATTTTTCTGCTCAAAAATGAACATTTTACGTCTCATGGCAAAGGTTTTTCTAAACTTACTTTATTCGAGAGGCAGCTTAAATGTGTTGTGTGCCATTTCTTGTATAAGTGATCACATTTGCACGGTTTGCTTGCAATAGAACTGGAGTCTTTGATGTAGTACGCTCCTTCAATCAAAACCTCAAGCATGGTTTCAAACGTGCTTATAGTTATGAATACTAAAAGTTCTAAAACTCACGGGCTTTGCAATTATGAAATGAAAGCAAAGAATGAAACAGTTTCATTGTGTCTTTGTTGCACCTTGACAAACACACATTATTTAAAAGTTTGTTCAAACTTCAAAGTAAAGTCACGTTATTGTTTTCACAATATTATTTGTCACGTTATCATATAAAACAACATCCCCTCATTTACATAACTGCATTGTGCACTTGAATTTTATACCGAACTGAATTTTATTAACGAATATGGCCACATTGGACTGTCTCGTTATTCTAGGTTTACGGTTATTCTCTGCTTAAAATTTGACCATTAAACACAATGAGATTAAACACAATAGCAGCGGTCTGAATAAAATATTGCTGTTATATTATACAGAAGTGAAGGGGCAAAAAGTATCAAGGATATATTTTAGTACAAACCGCAATCAGTGTTGCATTATTGCTTGCACTCCGCGTGGTGTGATTTTATTGAAACAATGACGTTATAATTAACATGGGATTGATTTTCAATCGCAAATTGCTGTGGTGAGTATAATTGTTATTGTCATAAGCTACTTAGCAATCATTCAAACGCCCAGCAGTAGCCCAATGCCAATAGGTAAACGCCGTTGTGAGCTATAGGCTAGTTGATTGCCATTTACCTATGCCGCTCTGGCATTAGGATTTAACTGAAAAACTAGCTCAATTCTGAGTTAAATATGCATTTATTTACATAAAATGTTTACTATAAAATTTTAAACAAAAAATTTGGTGCCGTAAAAAATCAAAAAGAGTATATAGCTGTGTCAAATACATGCTAGCAAAGTGCATTTGACTCGTGCATGTGACACATTTATTTTTTTGCATAAAATGCAATCTTGCGTCTCCGTGGAAAAGAATCAAAGATTCACTTTTTCTAAAAATTTGTCAAAACTAGACCAAGGTTTGCACCTTTTTTCATTTGTTTAAAATAGAAAACACGTTTCTGAAACACCTCCGTCGCCACTTACTCAAGTCCCGCTCGGAATGTTGACTTTTTTCGAACCGTTTGGTAACATTGCACGCTATTCAGTATAGCCTCCAACAATTCCATTTTATCCACCCCACACTTTCACGTAACGCAGCCAATGTTTGCCTCTTTGGCGCACGTATACTCTCAAGTCGATTAATTACTACTTTGAAATAAGTTGAAAACAGCATCGAGCACGTAAGATTATGCCTAATGCTACTTGAAATTCAATTAAACAGATAGCTCCATAAATCAGGAGGCGACTGCTAGGCAGCATCCTTATTTACAGTAGTTTACAAAGAACACAAAAAGACTGCCTCTCTCGTATTACGTACAGTACTAATGTTATCCATGGAACAATTCTTTGGATTTCCATATTTCTGACCTATATCATTTCGTTGGCGTTCTTTTGTGCGGGCTGTAGCCCTACACTAGCAATGGGGTTTTAAAGTGAGATGGATTTCATCCCGATGTTCCATCCCGTTTCGTGTGGCATTCAAAGCGAGCTCGGTATATGAATCATATTTCATTCCCGGCTTTGTTGTGTTGCTCGCTGTCACAGGTGCGGCGTTTCGTTGGTAAGGTTATAATGACACTTGTTAGACACGTATAACAAATAAAGCCGGGACACGTCTAACCAAGCTAAGCTAGAAAACACAATGTGATGCAACAATCCTTAATGGAATAGATATAGATGGACAGGATGACTCAGGACTCAGGCTAGCCTCGTTGCCATTGTTAGAACAATCGGTGCGTTCATTTGGAAGTCTCTCCGACTCCGTTTATACACACTACACATCTTCCACTTTCGCGCTCGCAAAAAGCCCCGACCCGACCCGACCGACCCGACCCTCCCCGCACAGTCAAGTCATAGGAGTGCAGACAGTTTCCACCTCGGCATCAACTAGATTGGTTTTTGCATACTTAGACCTACTTTATTTTCGTCGCGGATGTTTTTCCTGTAAGCGCTTTAGAGCGTCGTAGGTATCCGCCTAATTGCAAATTGCGTTGGCATGGATAGTAACGAATACGGACATGTTTTTATCAAAATGACAATTTATGTCACGGGGAGTTTATAATTTGACAGTGACGTTTGCGTCGTTGTGTTTCTGTCTTGTGAATCATTAATTATGGTTTATCTTGATGACAGAAATTGGGCTAAAACGGTAGTTTCGGTGGTTGTGCCATGTGGCCCCTGAACGCAGCCCGCAGAGCAAACTTAGCTCGGCACCTCCACGCTGGACGCTGCCCGCGTTAGAGCACGCACTCTGACAAATGGTTGTTTATAAAATGTTAAAAACTAAATTTTACAGTGAAAATTACAAAATTAATTATCCAGTAATTACGTACATAGTAAAAGCAAATTGTAAAAAAAAAAAAATATTGGTATATTCAGTTTTTTGCTTAGAGCATTTTATTTGCATATACAACCTTGCCTCAACCAGCTCTTCACGAATAAAAGTCCAGTCGCTGTAATATTTGTAGATCAATGTGCTAGGTATAGTACGTAATCAGAGTTTTGATGGATTATTTTGTGAACTGACTTGAAATATCGGTTGAAAAGATCAACGCTTAGCCAATTTAAACGTCAAACATGATTTTTAATGCTTTTCTCACTTTGATTAGCTGGCTGGATGTACGGAGGTTGCGACGCGAGCGGTGTTATATTTTTAGACGAGTAGCTAGGCATAGAAATATCATTTGGAAGCGAGACTATGATGTATGTATGACGGCTTGAATGGTGATATTTTTTACGAAATTCCCCGCTTCGCACGTGACAAACGAACGGCATTTCTGAAGCGTGTGCGATGTTCGATAAATAAATGAAGGTTTATACAGAAAATGATCAAGCGATTTTTCTGTTCAGGCTTGTAAATATTTTCTCCAATTCAACTCTTTTTGGTCAGTGAATCTCTACTATTGGATTTGATAGTTTTATGAACAGCTTTGAGGTTGAATGGAGGCTTTATTATACACTTGTCAATTTATGTAACACATTATTAATTTACACTTTTAAGTGTTCAAAATGTTTGTTAGTTGGGTATGTACAGGTAAAACCAATATTTATTCATGTCATTAAAATAAAAATAAATATAAAAGTTACAAAAAGTTGAAAATAGCCTGTAACCAATTAAAACATCCGTTGCCAATGAAGAGATTATTAATGCTGGTTGTTTTTGTGGATCGTGATAGTTTTTTACAGTAATGAAGTAAATCCTTAAATCAACAACCATAGTATTGATTTGATACACAATTGTTTAATATAATATGATTGCAAATTGCAATGATTGCAAAGAGAACATTGGCACAAAATTACCTTTGATGAAAATTATTATGTAAAGAAACATTGATGAAACCAACAACGTTAATGGCTTGGAAAGAATTTTTTCGATTTTTGGAAATAGACATTTATAAATAGTAGATATATGATATAATTTTAGGTAATAAATAACATGCCTGGGTGCTTATAAAAGAATATATATATATACTAAAGTTTAAGTAGCCCACAATCAAGTCATGTTGCG
>QKMV01000120.1:0-10758 GCA_003287335.1 Lednia tumana
TGTATTCCTGCTAGAAAATCACTCGCCAGACACAACCTCCCCTCCATTTTAATTCGACCCCACCCCTCCTTTACATTAAATAATATTTTATTTAGACAGATCCATAAAAATAACGGTTGGGTTTGGGTTTGGATTCCGTTTTTGTTTTTGACCTGAACTTCATTAGGGCCAAAGTATTGGCGAGATCATGATGGTGAATTTAAATTTGGAATATTGTCCCTTCTTACGACGTATCAAGTGGTTACTTGAAAACCCCAACCGGATTTTATTTTATTTTAAATGCTGCAGTGAAACTGTAAGTGACAGACACTAAACTTGGTCATTCCATTGAGAATTTTTAATAATCATAAGTTTTGTTTCGTTTTGGCTACAATCTTACCACGTTCCATCAAGTTGTGATGTGTTTTGACTGGTCTATGATAGCCATGACAACCATATGACAACCACATCACTTTCACCAGTTCATGAAGGTAAAAATCGACCAATTTGTTTTTGGCCATGCTGGACGTGGAAGTTTTTTAATAGATTTTAAATGCTGATTTTAATAATAATTCTCATTGAAATGGGCATTATCTCTTCATGCTGAGCAAATTTCTGGACCTCGAAGTGTGCTAATTATAGGCTTACTATAAAAACCAATTTGGTGGCTAATTCCGGGGACCGATTCTAACCAGAAATATTTTGGGTACTCAGAAGAGGTCCTTGAACACGATAAAAAAAGCTTCATCCGTGAATTTTTATTCGCAAACGGAACCAAAATTTTAACATTGTAACGATACCATTGCCGGGCTACTACAAGAAATTCGCAATGTCTCATAAGTTTTTTTTAATATACAACATCCAGCTGGTGCACTTCTACTCAATTTCCCAGGATCATGTGACGAAAAGTGGTGGAAACAGCGTGCCATCGCTCAATCGCCAACAGTCGATGCGGTCCCTATTTATAGCGCCACCCTTTTTGTACTCTCAAGCTTAACTCTCTCGCTACAATGCCACTTGTGAAACGCCGCCCCACTATCTGCAAGCTGCAAGCATTTTATCCTCGGCTGAGTCCAAAAGGAGGCTGAGGTACAAGGGAGGATTATCGACCTCCGATGCAGGAAGCCCATTTAAACAAAGCATTATGTGGGGTTTTTTTCTCTTGCTGTGTGACTGGTGGTATTGGAGAAAAACCACCCGCTTGTGGAAAGCCCTGAGGTGTCTTATAGATGGATGAAGGCGGGTCAAAGCTGTCTGTGGAATAGAAAGCGGGTGTTGTGAATTATTTGTTGCGGTGACCGCGTCGAAATCACAAGCCAACAAGAGGCAGAGTGTGGCCGATGTGGGATTAGGTTGCCCGCTTGGGATAGCTAGCGATTCTCATTGGCGAGGAAGACGAACGATCGAATGGTGAACTCTTCGGGAAGAGTTCGAGGATGGAATGCTCTATAGGTAACAATCACTACTACGATTTAGTTGGAAGATAGATGGGATATTTTTTCGTGCAGTTTTCTGATGGAAAATAGTTGTAATCGTGGAAGAGCGAGGGTGGAGCAGCGTAGCTTTCCAGTTCGTTAGTTCGGTTGTCCATCGAACCGGTCAGTCAGCTATCGCAGGCTCACATACTAAATGTTAACTCGGGATTAATAAATGGAGATGATTCGTTGAATAAGCGTTGGCGTTTAATATTGACAAAAAAAAACATTTAGAGCAGCGTCGATTTTCGAACTAATCCATAAACAAGTTGCGGGAAAAATGACGCTGTCGAGCCCAAACATCACAAATTTCCTATCGTCCTTTTTCTGGCATGTTCAAAGTAAACAAAGGCTCGTGAAAAGCCCATAAATGTTTCGCGTTGTACTCATTTGGTTCTCATCAGATATCGCGAACAACGAACACAATCGACAGTTCGCGTTTTTCAATCAACGTACTACATGAAACAGAAGTCATGGTATGGACGATATGGACGATATACTTTGATCACTAATCACTACATGCTCTTGGAAATTGGAATTGCTCCCAAACCTTACCACATGTTTCCTGTTGCTGCAAGGCAACATTAAGGTACTACCCAATCAACACAATAAGCTCTTATTACCTCTTATCTCCTAAAGTCCGTTGGGCAACCTTGGAAAACCCTGATGAGATTAACTTCTAAAGGGCACTAAAGGCAACAAGAACGTGTGTTCATTTTTTGCTTCTGAAGAGCATACTTCCGTAGAAGTGACCAAGGATTTCCTAACTACTATTTCACTGGGTAGTTTATGCTTTCTTATATTTTGTGGGATTCCTGAATCTGGTTGATATGTTAATTTAATTGATTATATCTAAAAGAATTTTTGCGGAAGAAAGATAGTTAAATCCAAATGATATTCAACTGCATTAGTTCAAACTCTGTGGTTAAAGTTCATATTACCAACGAACGATTCGCAGGTCTATCTAGTATCTACAGAATAACCGCCCATGTACAGCGAAATTGATGCATAATGCGGGCTTCTTTGAAAATACTAACAGCATTAGTTAATTAAGAAGAGCGACTCAGCTAATGAAATTACTAGCTTCATAACAACTTTAGACCTCTTACAAGTAATTAAATACAAGCAGCAACGATCTTATTAAAACACTTGATCATCTCATCTGCATCGCTGCTTAAATCATCATTATGTAACGTTTGCATGACTGAAGCTTAGCTAGCTTACATTTTACTATTACCACAGCTGTAAGTTCTTTGTAGATGGAAAATTACGATATTTCAAATAGATTGCGGTCATTTTGTTGCGGGTAAAATGTTTGCTACAAAGCATCCGAGAAATAGCTAATAACCGCATGACATTAGTGGCTCTATTTCGAAATAGATCTGCGTCATATAAACTTAGTTTGTTTGCCCCACTGCCCAGTGGTAACTGTTACCGAACCGTTCGGTAACTAGGTTTAGTTACGGAATAGGACGTCACATATTATGCATTCCCTAGTAAACAAAAACTTGTCGTTTCAAAACAAACGCAAGTTAACTAGGATGTCAAGTTCCGTACCAGATTTATTGAACAAACAAACAAACCTTCCGACGTGTTCGTCAGTGCACCCTCCCCCCCCCCACCCAAAAAAAACAGCAACACCGGAATCCTACATACCCATATTTGCCGTTATCCATAACCGAATCGACCCATTTATACGAGCGAGCAAAAACAAGCTCGATAGGTTGGGGTCGAAGTGGCGTATTATGGCGTTGTAGTGAGAGAAGGACTGCCGAAGCGATAGCCACCTTGCTAATAGGTTATAATATTATAATTTAGGCATCGTTACCTTAACCAAATGTAAATATTTATCAATTCATATCTTAACAACATACGTTTAAAACATGTGTTTAATTTCCTAGCTAAAGATTGTACAAAATACAAAAATTACAAAGGAATTTTGTGGGTGGAAGAGAAAATCTTGTAATGAGTAACAGGCTGATTAAAGAAGATAGGATTTGTAACGAATAGCGTGGGGGCAGATTAAGGTGAGCGTATTGTCTTGCATTTATGGAGGTAAGTTGTTGCAGACTTTTGCTACGAGAGACTGAATGTGTTTGGATTCTAGTGTTATTTTTAGCCCTAAGCCTTTTGTGGAGTGGTAATGAACGCTTGCATTTCGGTTGAACTACTCAGGGTAGTTGAAAACAAAGTGGGCCCGAAACATGGTGGGCAACGCACCTTGTATACAATTATACAAAAGAAACATTAATTAGTCGTCTTAAATACTATAGAGGTTCCTTGCGAGATGCGGCTTTCGTAGCTTTAAACTCGGCTAAGAATAACAACGCATACCGGGTGGTAGAGGTGTGATACATTTCAGGCTTCTATAGAACGTTGCTTCGTCTTTTCTTATGAAAATGTGTCTTTGCTCGTTGTGACATG
This sequence comes from Lednia tumana, assembly GCA_003287335.1. Classification (NCBI taxonomy): domain Eukaryota; kingdom Metazoa; phylum Arthropoda; class Insecta; order Plecoptera; family Nemouridae; genus Lednia; species Lednia tumana. The sequence continues at coordinate 3,879 of QKMV01000120.1, forward strand.
AGTTGATCCTTTGCACCTACGCTAACTCCCCAAACTTCGACATGAAAATGAACGGCGTTGCCATTTCTAAAGGGTGTATTGTGTATAGCTTCATATATTCGGCGGCTGGCTTCAGAGAGAAGAAGTTCCTCTATCTAGGTGTGAGATTATTGAGGTGTGCGTATATCATGCTACGACGACGTAGAAATCTTTTAGTATGGCTTGGGTGACGGCTGGAATGGGCGCATTTGCATTTATGTTGATAAAAGGCACGCTAGGGTGTGATGGTCATTATTATACGCGTCACGGAAAAATCTTAACGCACTCTCTTTTAAAGTGCATAAAAATATGGCGTTGAGGTCCCTTTGGGAAAAACCGTTTGCTATACGGCTGGGGTTACTGCAATGCAATAGAATTATTTCCTCTGGTGGCACTAATTACATTTATTTCACGACAAAATTTGTTTGGAACATAATAGAATTTAATATGACAGGTAAATGCTTTTCTTCAACTAGCCGCAAATGTGTACTAATTTGCCTCGTCTCCCTCTGGGATTCTCGAACATTTTCTGCAGTTATACAGATTACAAAGTGACTTGAATTATAAAACAGCTGGAATTTGTGTCGTCTTATATTCCATGCTCGTCGGTACATATTTTGCTTGAAACTAATCTCCAGATCTGGACGGAGATTTCTATTTTATATTCATGAGAAATTATTGGCGGACGGAGGTTCAATTTCCCGTATCTCGCATTCGCAAGCATATTGAAAATTGAAATGCGACGTGGTTTTGTATTCTTGGGAGTGATTACATCTTGTGAATATATTTTATTCACGGAAAAATAAATAATATTCATTAACCAGGATATGCGTTGATTTTTTTTTAAACCACTGTTTTATGACAACAAAATCAGCTTTTAATGTTTTTTTAAACTTTAATCCCATATTTTATAGAGTTAATGTAACTTTTTATTTACATCCAGATGACATATTGTTATTTGCTACATTTCCAATCATCTAATGTATGTGTGGTAGGTCTGTTTCTATAATAAAAATAATTTGATTTACATCAAAGCTAACAAAAGTCCGCAAAATGAAATGCATGACAAGTGAAGTAGTACCCAGTGACCACATCATTATAATTAATGCACATGGGAAACAGAACCCAACAATGGGCAACTTGATGGGACAACTTGGTACTTAGTTGGCTGATGTTCATGACGTGCGGGGAACATTGAAATACAGACGCTACCAATTTGCACAATCACGGCTACGCGTATTTTACTTTTTCTGAAATAATTTTATAAAACACTACTACATCTCTCGCTTTACATTTTTTCACAATTTTCTTTTTAGAAAAAGGCTGATAGTTGTGAACAAACAAAATGGTGGCTGGGAAGTGAACTTCCCACACATTAAAAATCGAGGATAATCTAGCATGAAAATTACAAACTTTTCACAGGTAAAGATGATTAGACCAATTTCCGACGTTGTTCGCCTATTTTCTGGACTTATTTTTTTGATTTTACTAATTTAAATAATAAGATTACAAATGAGACCATTGAAAATGTCTTGGTTGCTCAAAATACCTCCACCGCGTTTTCAAAAGATCGGTTTAGTGAACCAAACTGGCTCGGATGAGCTTGCGGTACAGTTCGCGAAACGTTGGGAATCTATCAGTGGAGTTCTTAGCAGTTCTACCCAGTTTAGAAAACAGTTTGTTTGAAATCTAGTGCTCAGATTTGGAAGTAGACATGAGTCTAAAGAAATGTATAACTTCCACCACGTGTTCATGGAACTATATATTTAGTTTTAGGGGACACATCTTAAAATATCAACTATATACGCAAATTGGTTCACTACCCTTAGGGCCAGTTTTTCAGTGGGCCGTTAAATCTCAACGGTCCGTTAGTTAAAGAATCAAGACCTCTGATTGGCTGTTACCATGGTAATAGCAAGCTAACGGACCGTCAGGTTCTTAACGGGTCGCTGAAAAACCGGTCCTAAGACTCAGAGGTCAAGAAAAAAGATGTTGGAATGAGAAAAAATAGTCATCAGCAAACAAAATATGTTTCAGTCAAGGAAGATGTTAGGTACAGTTTAAATTTGAATTAAATTATACGTTCAAAAATATTAAACACGGTGTATGCAAACTAAACGAAGCGGTTATTGCTTAACCAAATTGTGTTGTACCAAGAACATCAATTTTACCTTCTTGTTGACTTTTAACGCTCAGAATTCTTTTGTTAAACACTGTCCTCACTTTGTTTTCATAATGATAAACGTGTAGTTGGGAACACTTTTAGCATCTTTTTGCGCTTAGACCTTCACGCACAGGTTAAAAAATGCACCACTATTTCGTAATTAGCCTTGACTTGAGATGAGTTTTTCTAGTGTGGTTTGACTACGCATGCGCATGGCCATGCCCGGTAGAATAGAGGCAAAAACGTCCTTCGCACGGTCCATCCGTAATCGCAGCACAGCCTCCGCGAAATTGCGGAAACTCACTGCGAACGAAACTTCGGTTCGGTCTCAATCTTACTTTTTGCTGTCCCATGGTCAAATTATTTCCCCCTTCCAAAAAAGCTTCGGCTTGAGTTCAGCTAGTCGGGAGACGAGAAACAGACACAATTACAGGGGTTACAATTGAGCTCCGCAATACATCAGCGACGCAAATCATAACTTAAGCCGAAATTAACTTTTGGTCCATCGGGAGTGTCTGCTAGCCGTTCTGAGTCGAGTACGTATTAGCAAAGAACAGAGCAAATCCTGAGATGATCCGATGATCCCAATTGATCCGTAAACTAATTACCGGCGGTAGTAAGTAAACGCAGAGAAAACGAAAAACACACTTTGCGGGCAAACAACCGCGGCGAAGTCTCCTAGTAATTATTTGCTTTTGATGATGGCTAAAATCTATCTCTGCGAGAAGCTTAAAATTACAAAGCATCTAATTAAACACCATGGCTTCATTAGAATTAGACACATAACACCGAGTACCTTCATGCACATATCCACAGTGGTAATTTATAAATGTTCACTTATAATTACCGTCCCAGTGTGGGTTTAATTAGTGGGAATATTATACATACCCGTTAATCCTTCGTTATAGTTAGCTTTGACACATATTATACCGTGACCACAAACTACTCGAATAGTAATAAGTATGTATCATCTACCGCGAGTGTCCTTGGGAGTTGGGGCTGGTACACTACCCGCTTTTGAACGCAGAGATGCCGACAACGCCGTCGTTCGGGAAGCTAAGCGGTATAGAGGTACTATACACTGCCGTCATGCAAATTCACCGAAGCCCAAGTGCAGCTGCTGATGAATTGATATGTCAAATGAGAGAACCAGCTCCATTAATAATCAAGTAGTGGTAGTTTGGTGAGAGTAACTTAGACTCTAGTGGAATTGACCTAAATACGCCATAAGGGGTTAGTGTTTCATAATTTCCAGCAAGGGTTTGTAATTGTATGCAAGGTAGCAGAAACTTGAGTTCTTAGTGAATTGGCGAGACGAGAAGTAATATTGGTACAATCGTTAATACTTTCGCTTGCGGTTCTACTGTAATGTCTGAAATTTCCAATTTCCGCTCCCACAATTCAATAGTGAGAAATCTCAAAAAATGATTGCTTGGTTTTTTATATGGTTGGAATCAGCGTCGTGAACTTTTTCTAGTGCTACACTGAGACATCCTAAATGTACGTTTACGAAAACATCTCAGTGATTTCTATTTTAAAGCCTAATATGACCGCGATTATCTGTGTACTGTACCGAGGTAGCAGGGTATGTCTCCATTAGAACATAAAAGTAATGCATCTCAAGTGAGAAGAATCCTCAGATATATCGAGACGAGACAAATGACGATATCCTTGGATAAAAGAGAAAAATGACTCATTGAACGATTTCTAAGTTCAATATCGAAACATTTCGGAACATTACGCAGCATATTCCAAAACCTAATTCAAAAGCGAGATATTTTATTCCCCCCAAACTGGTATTTTTTACATTAATGCACTACCGTATTTCGATTTATCCCATCCAAATCCTTGTAAATAAAAGTTTATTCTTCATTTATCTCAAAACTATATTTTCGGAGATGTCTCTCTATTGAACTCGGGCAGCGTGTAACCACGTTACAGGATGAAGGGAAACCGCAACACACCGGTCACATACGACATTTTTCACAGATAAAATGTATGTTTTGTCAATAATTCGGTTGGATCAGGTCATGCGTGTCATGAATTATTAATGAGTCGCTCCCAACAGGGAGATGCAGAGCATGGGTATTATTAATTATTATACTGTGCACATTTTATTAACATTTCGAAGGCATACAATATCTCGTTAGGGTTAGCTTTATAATGAACACGGTTTTAACTGTTATAGTTCAAATGCTAATACGTAGATAGTACTACAAAAGCATGTTTCACTTTCAGGCGATCTTATTGAGTCAATTGCGATGCGTCTGGAAGGATGATTATAAACTTGATTGTTTCTGTTTCAATCGACAAAGTGTCAATATTGAATTAATAATTTATGGCCGCTTGAAATTTCATCTAGAACGAATAATATTGACATTTTCTCATATTTTCGCTTGTTGGTACAAGATGGTAGTACGCAAAATGGTAATTGGCAAAACATGTTAAGATATAAAATAAGATCTCATCCATTAAGTGTGTCGGCGCGAAGCGTGAGCTAGACGACGGTCCCAACCCCAACCACTAGTCGAGTAAAACGCTCTTGTTTGTTTACTGAATTTGTTGGGAGATAAAATTTACTCGTTATGTTTTAAAATTTGCATCTTTCCCCGCAACTTTTGGCTACAACTTTTGGGTAATTTTAATTTGCTGTGCTGCTTCTAGTTTGTAGTCATTAAAAAAGCTCTTCGGCTGATAACTTGAAAAATGTGTGCGTACTCAGTTCTATTTAGCACATTAGAAAAACGACTGACCAAAATGAACCAGCTTTACTTGTTTTCGTTTCTTGTACCAATTTAGCATCAGAATTGATTTTTTTTTTCCTTTAAAAACGTACTCAAATTCAGACGCAAATGCGCGCTCTACGTCTCGATGCCGGAAATCCGTTCTGTTGCAGAGTGTTCCAGAGTCATTTCATTGTTCCCATCTCATCAGATGCATGCATCCCTCCCGCTAGCAATAGTACCAACCTCTCCCAATTAAAACACGACATGAGAGCATAGATTCCCCTAGGGATATTATAGACTAGCTAGTAGCTACTGAGATGGACAGAGATGAGGATTGTGTTTTATCTCAACGGTTGAATTTTTCATCTATTTGCTTATTTCTCCATGGCCACTGCGAGACAAAACTTTTGGTGTAACCATTCTTTGGAACACTGCTCCAATGTTCCGTCCGTGAAACTTAACGTCGAAACTATTAATGACATGATAACCAAATGTTTTCCAGTTATTATAGTTCAAGCGTGATTACAATGAATTGCTGCAAAATGTCTGGCCTACCCCGGTTTCATTGAAATGAAATAGCTGGTTAAAAATCCAATAACAGTGTTCTAAGCGTATTAACAAACGCGTTTCATAGCTTAATCCGAGCATCTTTAACATTCTTGTTTGAAATATTCAAGCTAAATATTCTATTATACGTCTTACTTAAACAATTAAATTTAAGCTGGCTTTTCTTTGAGTCTGTGAAGAAGTCATTGTCTATCTAAATAATGCATTTGTCTGACGTAGGTATATCTTTCTTTTGCAGGACGGAGCCCTTCACTCGGCTCTGACGTCGCTATTAGAGAAGGAACCAGACAATTCGAGATTCGCATTTCTGTAAGTTTATAATAATGATAAAGCTTTGTCTTCTCTCCTCACCATCCAAAGCTTGGCGAAGGGACTCAGAACTTCGCTACACGAAAGTTGCTTCGTATTACAACTTCTACCCAAGAAATATTCTAAATTTATGCAAAAGTTTATCGTAAATATTCAGTCTGACTTTTTGTTCTAATATGACCTCGGTCGGTGATTCTGGTATATTTCCATCAAATTTTGTCTTTCACAACATTAGAGATTTTGCTCGGAGCGATATTTTACCTTTCTTGTAAGTAAAGATGCATACTGTATCCTAACCCGGCGCCTCCAAACGTAGGTGTATCGTATTCACGGATGCGAGAGAATTCCTCTTGTTTTCAACCGTTCCAGCTTCACAACAGATAACACGGTGTCTTTCATTTATCATTCTCCTCCCTTGCTTCTTTGTAATTTCGTTTTGAATGTCATCATGAGCTTGAGAAATGACCACCGATTAATAAAATTTTCGCGTGCACGATTTCCCAAGTCAGGAAAAATATGTCACGTACAAATTTCATATCCACTTGGATCTAGCTGCCTTCGTTGCAATTATCACATTCATATTTTATATTAGTACTCTTAACAACTAAAATTTAAATCAGTAATCAAACACCCTTTTTGACAAAGATTGGAGCAAACTTGGAATTCCTTATGCCCGCGAGTCACAAGCTGAGTCTACACAAGGATGGCATTTTAATTACCTATATATACCTTTGCATAGAATGTGGTGCTTACAGCGAGCGGAAACTGATCCAGTATTTTACCACTCGCAAGATCTAATTAATTAGCAAATCACCTTACTAAAATTAAACATGACAAACTTTCAGGAATGTGTTTTAATGGAAATTTAAGACTCGAGGCGCATTATTATTATCGCATTATCGCATTCTCGCATTCTCGCATTATTATTCTTTTGGCCATACGGGCGCAAATGCGCCCGTATGGCCAAAAGGGCGAAAAGAGCGAAAGCTTGCTTTTCCGTGGATTGATGATATTTTCGTGTCTTGGCAGAGAAAGATTGATGAATTGGTACAAAGCCACGTGTAGGCTGCACGTGCCACGTGTAGGCTGCACGTGC
>QKMV01000120.1:21000-31278 GCA_003287335.1 Lednia tumana
TGCCTGATGCTTTGAGCGATACCCGTATGTTTGAACAGAAAAGTTAGTAATGTTTCAACATTATGAGACAGACAGTCCGTCACCTTACGTGACCATAATATCCTTAGCCGATCCTAGAAGTAAAATATTGCTCAATGTCACATCCGAGAGTACAACCGAAAATCTAGATACCTTCGTTCGTTATTTTTTCTGAAACTTCCGAAAATACAAAATGTAGCAATTGAACTGATGTAAATGCTTTCATAATACTTGTGATATTTTTACGTTATTGACGAACCAAAAGAGAGATCATTGCTTCGATATTGGTCACGCGGGTGGGTGTGGAAGCATCTATAACGCGATCGTTCGCTCTTTTAGAAATAACGGGTCACCAGCTTTTCGTTGCCTGTTTCCAAAGATTGTAGTATATATTAACCCTTCTGCCTGTTTCCTTTACCTGGTGCACCATATATTTATTTTCCAACATATGCTTCTAAAAATTGCGTTGAATTTTGAAAACGTGGAAGCGCCATTATAATTCGCGAACGAGTAGGTGTGATGATGTGTGAAAATTTTCTTTCACTTGTGTCAGGTTATTCTTTTCCCTACACGAGCATTGCTCACCCACGCCCGAAAGGCTCTCAAGATAAATAGGGGACTTTTTTTCAGAAAAGTTCGTCGTGTTTTTAAATATATTAAATATGTGATAAGGCCAAATCTCCTTCATTTCCCGTTTCACAGGAAGCTAGATTTTTAGACGAACGTTTCAGGAATAAAGTGAAAAGTTATCGCATGCTTAAGAAACTAAAAAATTCTCCTCTCTCGTGGATATTTTGTCGGACCAATGGCCAAATATGGCACGTCTTTAGAAAATCACCGGCCTCGTCGAAGTTTGGAGCAATTTAACAAAGTGCTCCATCTTTTCTCAAACATGTGTTCGACTCGAGTTGAACTAAATGGTTTGGGGGATGGGATGAGAAAGAAGAGAGTCTAGATCTGTCGTCGCTAGAGTGAAAAGTGACCTCAAGAACGGAAAGGATTTCCACCAGGCCATATGCTAGACAGATTTCCGTGACAGAAACTTGGCTGTTGTTTGGAGATACTTTTGCTGCCATGGCTTATAGTCAAAGATTTACAAAACGGAAATTACAGTGAAATAAAGTAAAATCGACGGTTTTCTTTTCTTGAAATATCGTCCTATTGTCGCACATAACTTATGGCTGTCCAAAATGAAAATAAATGCATACTTCTCTTCTGGTGCTTGTAACATGACATCCGTGCTCACATTTTACTCGAAATAATAATGTAGCCTTATGTTTATTAATAGCTGTATAAATTGCCCCATTTGAATAACTTTTGATCATTTTTTGACTGGACTCTCCAGGGAGGAAAAGAAATTATGAGGAGTGGATATACATCACGACTTTAGCATTTTTCTTCCTCTGCATCTATGGATCCAGGTCATAGAAATAAACTTTGCTTTTTACATTTCCTGGATAGTTTCCCGGTGATTTAAACCAATCAAACTTTATGAGTTTCAACTTTACATTTTTCCGGCCAACTAAGGCGAATCTTGATTTGAAAAACTCTCATATCCGAAATGCATTTTTCTCGTAAAATTAGGTAATATAAGATATTAATTTCGGTATTTGTTTGAATAAGTGGTCGCTAAAAAGATATTAAAACGTCAAAAGAAAAGCTTACAACAAATGTCTTAGTTAGGATTTAGTTGACATAAGTATCAAGAACATAACAAAAACTGTTTACTAACCAATCAACTTTTTAAACATGCAGAACTAATAAAAATATTAAAAATGTCTTGTGCTAAGAGATTCTGTATAATTAATTTCCATCAGATTCGAGATCACGCCGTCGACAAACGAGCGTGACGAAGATGACGACGACGTCGTTATCCTCCCAACTAACACAATCGCCTCTCGGTCGACCTCCGCCGTCGATCTTCGTATGGGCGTCGCAAGTTTCTGCAAAGCTTTTCACTGGCACTTCGTGATGGATCGCAACCTGGAGCTGGTACAGTTAGGCGTCGGGTTCATGCGGCTGTTTGGACGCGATCTCAACGCTCTGGGCACATCGGTAGCGACCTATTTCGAGTTCAGGAGGCCGAGAGGAATTGCACTTCGCTTTAGAGAGATTGTAAAGCGAGCGAACACACCTTTCGTACTGGTCATTCGACGACTGGCGGAAGCTGAGAAATGCAATGCCGAGGTGAGTTCTTTTGTTCGATTATTTGATTTCCGTTGACAGGTTTCTGTGTTCTCCAGTCTTCGCGTCCAGTCGCTTCATTGAACGCATTTACTTTTATAAAAGCCACGACCAAATTTTTTTGGCAACGTTTTATTTTATTGTAGCTATGTAGAACTGTTTCTTTGATCGTGCTCAAGTCATGTATAGAGTTCTTTATGATAGACGGTTTCAACTTAAAGCTTTCTTAGGTCTTTGGTTTCTATTCCTTTTTTCCGTGAAATGGAATTCTGTTTCCAGCCCATTGAAAATATCAGACATTCTTGACTGCTTCGTCAAAAATTCTCACATCTACCGAAATTGATGGATTTTAATAGATTTGATTTATCCTAACAGCGTATCGTAAAATAATCTTTAGTGTTGAACGTTATTCACACGCAAGACACGAATTTATATTTCTTAAAAAACTCAAACACTGTTCTCATTTTCCGCAACGTACTTTGGCAGATCACAAAAGCTTGTGATATTTTATGAGCTTTTCAGAAAATGTCATTACTAAGTTGTTGTCGTTGTTTCTTAAGACAGTATGTCGGCAAGCGCACGTCAAATAAATGTCCCTTGCCGAAGCTGGCTTCAGTAAAGCTTGAGACTTAGTTTCTTATGGTGTTCAATAGAAAATAAATGTGTACTTATTGAGAAGTTGATATCATTTTATTCACATAGATACCAATTTGATTTCTATGTGGTATTCCTACTAGAGTTGCAAGACTGATGCGTCACTCACAAAATAGAGATAGCCATAAATTCACAAAAACCATCCACGTGAAAATCTTACACATCCTAAATCGATTTGCCATTCTCCACGCAATTCGATACGAATACGAATTTCCAATCATTCAATTTCTCTCACGCATCCCACGCCTGAGCTGTAGTGAATTCCAAAAAAGTGTGTGTCGTGATAGCTTCTATCCCTCCAGCAGACTTCTCCGCCAAAACATCGCCTTCGTCTAACGCTAACTACCTCTATATCATGTTGAGCCATTCTAGACCGGTTTTTCAACAAACTGGTTTCGCAATTCCCGGTTAAGAAACTGATGAAGCTAGCCCTCCATAATCAAGCGGAAATCGAACAAAAAACGTTCACGAGAATATGGGAATATGGCGCTGCCGATGTAGAAGGTCTAATTCCCGCCAGTCAGTGCCGTGACCAAGATATTTCTTTTGTCTAGATAGTTTTAGCTGTTCTGTAGATAAACTATGGGTATCTTGCATTAAGTGTCGGACTGGCATCATACGGGCCTCCTCGGAAAAGTACATTTGGCTTTGGGCCTCCAAAGGGTGGTGGGGGACACCGAGGGTGGCGGCTGGCACCCGCGCCTGGCAGTGAAATGAATTCATCGGGTGCAGATTTAGAGACACTTTAATTTATGCAAAAGGCCTCAAATGCTCTTAAAAATTATCATTAATCTTTTTTGAAAAATTATTTAGTTAAGAAGGTAAAATTATCAGTTATTATTTTTAGGTATTAAATTTGGGGATTTTTAAAAATTCTTATTTAGCTTAAACAATTGATTCATGTTGTATATATCTTGAAGCCTCCATGCCGCCACGGCACGTGCGTTTATTTGGTACTCCGAGTTTCCCATTCGTTTGGCTGCTGAAATTGGGGCTCCGTCACGACCGAAGCTTCTTATTCTTACATTTATTTGCATCCAGTGCTATAGCTATTAAATTCTTAAGACTCATGTCTTCTACCTAATTTCAGCACTAGTTTTCCAAAAAACTGCTAGTAAATAGGTTTAACTGCTGAGGACTTCTAACAAACAGTTGGCAGTTTGTTTGCTAGAAGTTCGCAGCAGTTAAACCCATTTACTAACAGTTTTTTTGAAAGTGTTATAGTTCATTATTCACGTAGCGTTTATTGAAGACTGCTTTGGGTGGAGTGTTGAAGGCCTTGTGCTAAGTTGAGGGCCTCGCGGGCAATTGCCCAGTTCCCTGGTGGGCCAGTCCGACATAGCTTGTCTTACCTAGATCATCTAAATTTTAGGCTTCAGATACAAAATCTAAATCCAGTCTTATTTAATAGCCGTCATACATTCAGTTTTGAAAAAGTTTGCAGTTTTCAAGTCAGGAAGACGAGTTAGTTAATTACATTGCTAAAATCACAGCTGATTTACGCATGCGTCGTGGAAGTTAGCATCTAGGTACATTTTAGAAATGATGACGATTTTTTTCAAAAACTATGCAATTTCATTTCATATACACAGTTGCGCGGACAGAGTTTCAAATTTCAATACACGAACTATACTTTTATACTAATTGTCTTATACTAGGCTTAAAGTAAGAAAAGATTTAAATAGATCTGTATAGTCCTTTTCTCACTTCTATTCCATTCCATAATTCCCTATTGCCACCCACGAATTTTTCTTATTTCTTCTTCAAATATTTTTAACTTTTCCATTTATCTTCACGATCTTTGCGTCCTCGATATGTGCCAAGCTATATACTTATTTCTTGCAATGCTTACTTCCCCGAGTAATCTTTCCAGTTCCAGGTCATTCGGGCCATTTGTCAGTATCTTGTATCTTTATATAGATCACTTAAAAATGCAGTATCTTATACGGCACAAAATAAAATAAAAATATCTCGTCACAACAGTGCAGCGCTGCAACACAATTGCTTTTCCTTCCAGGGTCTGGAGCTGAAGGGTCAGATGGTGTTTTGTCCTGAGTCTGATTCCATCTTGTTTGTCGGATCTCCCTTCCTGGACGGGCTAGAAGGTCTGACAGGTCACGGACTCTTCATTTCCGACATCCCTCTCCACGACGCCACTCGCGACGTGATCCTCGTCGGGGAACAAGCGAGGGCTCAGGTACACGAGGCGTCGCCAACAAGCTATTTCTCTTGTAGATAAATGCGAGTGGAAACCTAACCCCCTAAAACCAATTTTTATTTCGTAGGAAATGTGCGAAGAGCTGATAGCTGTAACAGGTTTTTGTTTCGAGGGTATTTTGTGAAGCATGATGAAGATAAATGAAGTCACGCTGGTGACTTATTTTCAGCCGTTTAATTCAACGCCCTTACTTTGCGTATTTTTATCCACGGGTCTCCGCACTGCTTGATGTTATGTAAAACGAGCTTCTGATTGCTCTAGTTACTTTCGAAGTACACAGCAAAATGGTAGATGGTTAACAAAAAAATATCTCTGTGTTTTGATTGCTGTTGTAATTTTGAATCAAGGAAAGTGCGTTCTACATCGAAAATAATCTGTGAAATATAATTTCGTCCAAGCCAGTGGGTCATTAAATGCGCGTATGTACACCGGTGGGATAAAGGGGTAGCATATCCCATACCGGCTGGCAACCCGCTGTGCGCTGACGCTAGGTCCCGGAACAGTAATTCCGTAATACGCACGTGCATTTTTATGAATTATGTATTTTAATTTAAACATGGTTACACCCGAAAGCGGCATGTATAGTCGAAGCAAAATCGTTTTGTGCTATGGTGTATTGTCATCTGTTTAAAATTGTTCACGTGAGAATATGAAATTAATTCTATTTTAAGTGTTGGAAGGCTTGGAACATCAGACGAGATATTTTATATATATAGGTACGCTAGCGTGCTGTTGCATAGTTTTGAATCTATTTACATAGAATTCAATTCAATTCTTTTGCGCGGTATACGATTGTATGCCGTTTCGGAAAGCTCCGTTTGAACCAGGTTTTGTGCGGGAACGGATTGCGATTTACTGTCGCGACCCACTGCGTGCTGTATACTGTTGCAATAGAGAGCAATTTAAATTTCATCCCATTGTCAATAGATGTCTTATCAATCGAATGCACGGAGCGCGAGATTGAGCACACACCGTGCTATATTTGCTGATTGAAATGGCCCATTAGCCAAATATTAGCATTCGATAGATGATGCCCCCAATCAGCCCGACTCTTCCGCTTCATTGATGACGTGTCGACTATAAAAAAAAAGAAAATTTAGTCTTGATTATTGGATATTGCTAAAGGTACACTCTAAGCCAAATTAAACTCGGTTCGATTTGCGATTTGTCGCAATGTCACTCCATTGCATTGTGAAACGTTTGGATTTGATTAGAAATTGAAAATGCTTTACCGGGATCCCACTGAACCGATGACGGGACATTATCACTAATTATCTAATTGTTAGCATTCATTTGCTTTAGGACAATTAGTTCCTGTTTTGGTTTATAATTTAAATGACAAAGTAACGGTACAGTGCAGTTAAAAGCAATTATGTTCCCCTAGGATGCAGCGGGGAATGAGCGGAAAGTTTAAATTGCTTGCACAATTTATCAGATAGTTAATTAATAAACGGGGAGTTTGGGAACTTACTGCGAGTAATTTATTGTTGCGTTTTTTGCGCAGAAATAAATACGCAAAGGAATATGAGCGTTGAACATAAAACACGGCAAGGGTCAATAATGCTCTGCTGTAACGGGTTTGCCTTCACTGATATTGATAGATTGGCTAAACTTTGGATCGTTCTGGAATTTTATGACCGCACTCAAGTTCATGGTTTCACATTTATCATCTAGTTTTAAAATAAACATGGAAATATTATATTAATACGTTCCATGAAAAATCCAACTTTCTTAGATTGAAAAACCCAGATGAGATTCGGATCCCACGTTTCATCGCAAAATGATCGGAGCAAAGATCTCGCAGAAAGTTTTTAAGTGTTCACTTTTTTCATAGTGGATTTCAAAATATCGAGTTTCTTATAAAAACGCCACGTCAGTATTCCCTCTTCTACGGCCCACGCCCCCGCTCCCACTAGCCGCGGCCACAGTTTGGAGAGCGTTTTCGAAATATGAGGATGTCAACGCGATGCCAAGAAATCTCGACCACAGAGAGGAAACGAATTTCAGCAAATGAGTGAAACCAAGAGAAAAATCCCGAGGAAGTTTGAAGCGAAATAAGTTATTTTTGATTACATGTTACAAACGACTTTATTTGCCGAGATAGAAGTGAAGGCAAGTTGTGGAGGCGAGTTCGGAAACATTTCAGGCCACTTTGATATCTAGAAACGCGAAAAACACGCCACCGAACCTATTTGCTGACCGAATGAAATTTTCAGCCAGCCCTGAAATCTGGTAATTTCACTAAATAATTGTATCCCTTTATCAGACTACTACAGTTTGTTCATGCATCAATAAATCTATGCAGAGAATGTCAAAGGCTGAAATTCATCACAAAATTACGTATGACATCCAGTTATTTTTTCCATTTAAATGCCAACCTAAACTGACAGCTCTTGAAATTTTAATTCGCAATAATTTCTTGGAATTTTCGACGCATTTAATATTCGCCACCAGTCTTTTCATAGGAATATTTTTGGAATTTCCATAGTTATTAAGCATGTTCGTGAGCCATGCTGCGTGGAAAACTCGTAGGATCCCAGTGCGGATTCATATAAGATGCCTCCATTTGATAATATTTGATCGAAATCTTCCCCAAGAGAAAACACATTTATGAGCGAAAGTTCATCTACTATTTAGTCCACGTTTTGTCGTCAACTTTGGCCACTTTGCTTTTTGCTTCGTCCGAATGAAATTCCAATTGGTACGTTCGCTCTTTTCCAGGACGGTTTGAGGAGACGAATGGACAAACTGAAAAGTTCGATCGAAGAAGCGAATCAAGCTGTTGATAAAGAGAGAGAGAAAAATGTCAGTCTTTTACACTTGATATTTCCACCTGACATTGCCAAAAGACTTTGGCTTGGTAAGTTAATTTTTCATTCGTCTTTATTACCTTTCCCTCAAAAATACGTAGTAGTCCTTTGTTACATAACGACATTACTCAGTGACATTACGGAGCTAAGTAATTTTCTACGTTCCCTTAACTTGGATACAAATTACTTTTGAGATGGCATAGAATTGAGCGATCACCGAACGGTAAATTTACACTGCCTTAATCTTCAGATGAATAATGATAAAATATCGATATTTTCATGCCAGCCCACTGCATGTATTAAAAGCTTGCATCCCATAATGTTTGTATCATAAATCTCCAGATAGCAATTTATTGGCATATCTTCCACTTTTGGAGCTCACAAGAAAAGAGATAAATATCCGAAAGCTACCAAAATAAATCAACCATCGTTTGTTCCTGAAGTTTCCTTGCAATAATGTATCATCTATCTTTTCATTGACCATTCTGAAACGGCATGTTAAGATGCATCACGAAAGTAATCAATTCACTCGGTGCAGCCTAGGTTCACTTATGCAGCTGCAGTAAACAGTTTTCCATTACGCGAGCTCATAACGAAAATGCATCGTTTAACGGTTCAGAAAAGCTAACTTATTACCCTTGGCCTATGTAGATCGAGGCTCTTCTGGTTTTAGTAAGTTTGATTAAACATAGCTACAATTCATGGCCGTTCTTGTGGCAAATTTCACAACATTCGCAACTCTGAGGTAAAAAAAAGCGAGTTTAGTAAAATGCCATAGCCAACAAATAGCCAACAACCAATCAATAGACAACGTTCAAAAAGGCTTAATCCAGAGTCAATAAGGACTTTTAAAACTGTTACCCTTTAAGAGAAGCATCACACAAACGATTTTAGTCGTCTCTGGAATGACTTTTTGAATGTGTCTATTCTTTACTCAGAGATGAAAAATGGTAAAACTGAGCCTTCATAAAACTTATTCCCTAAGAATTAAATGGATCGAGCTCCATTTAGAGAGCTCTGATTGAAGGTAATATTATAAAAATTGTTATCGTGTCGTTAATGTAAAAATATCTTTGGCTATGAGTTCCCCGGTCACAATGACAACTTTACCCCTCATCCCCCCCAACCGCACTCCCCGAGAGATATCAGGACGATAAGCTAAAATAGGCACGATCATTCCACTCGCGTTCTTACGTAAACTGTACTTCGAAACGATCTCAAAATCAATTTTGCTGCTCACTCTGTTCATGTTTACTTCTTTTATTGATAGCTCGGACCAAGCTTAAGCGTCCACGTGTTGGCCGTTAAGAAAAGTAATCTCTTTCCTATAAATATTTCAAACTGCATGAAACTGGTTCTAATCTTCACGCTAGCAATATTTCTGATCGCAATATCAAAACGAAGCGTGGAAACTAGGATGTGTCTCGAGGGCACGCTTTATTGCCTTTAAAATATCCACCACCAATGCCTTCGGTCCAATATATAAGTTCTAGTTTCTATCCATATCATGAAACCTTTTTTTATATTGGCTTCTCATTGCAAGGGAATCCAATTGTATCATAAGCATTGACAGCTTTACTAGTATTGGCCGACAGCGATATTGTATCCTGTTTCCTCGGTTCTCACAGTAATATACGTCCGCATATTTTATTATTCTTTACCGAATTGCAGATGTGAGTTTCAAGAAAAATCACTGAGATATTGCATTGCCCATCATGATTCTATTTACATTCTTTCGTTTTTACTCTCAAATCACAAGGACCAATACAGTATTCAATTACTCAAATATCAATTATGTTACACACAGTAAAAATTATAAAGATAAAAGGAAATTCAACTCAATATAAATCATATTCATGAAAGGATAACATTCACATTCTTCCGCCATTTTGAATGACATCTCCCATAGAGGTATTGTTTCTCACTGCTCTAAATAAACATGTTTGCTTTACGGAATCCAAAATTGGGTTTTTTCAATCGACTAACGGTATCAAAGAATGTTTCATACCAAACGCCGGCAACAAAGCCAAAATGAAACTGGACCCAAAATAAAAAGAGCATTTAAATTTTATCGGCAAAGTGTATTGATGAATAAACAAGGAGATATACTCATAATTAAAATCCAGCGCTCCAAAGGAATCAATTCCATCACACATTATCCACCCACCAAATGTCAGAACGAACGACGTGATTTTCGATAAAATGCGTAGGTAAAAGATCGATCGTATCTGCGTTTGACAACATAAATCAACACTTTTATACGTATGAATTTACGAAAAATAATACGACCCCTCCAAGAGATAAGAGTTTTCGACCAATCTCAATGGACGACTAGTGATCAAGGAATTCCAGAGTCAATCAACGTTGGGGGACAATGCTTTTCTTATGGCGTTA